>SFCI01000218.1:0-29665 GCA_004681135.1 Hericium alpestre | reverse complement strand
CTCTCCTGTCGCTCGCCTATTTCCCTAGATTGTCCATTTTGTCTGTACCATACTGTACCTCCAATACAGGTCACTGCGCTGCTTGTCACTTTCTGCTCTCTCGCTCCCATCATTGCTGGTGACTTGGGTGGTTCTCTGCTGTCTACGACTGAGTCTTGACAGCACTCATGCTCTTCAGGGACTTGATGTGGTCTGCTTTGTGTCAATCAAGGATATCTATGGTGATGAAATCAAAGCCTTTGAGGATCGCACAAAGTGCATTTTCACCAAGGCAGATTTTACCGGTGTCTTCGGCCGTGCATTTCTGTCCACTTTCACACCCAATACAGTTAAAGCAGCATTCGAGAAAACAGGAATCTATCCATTCAACCCAGATGTGATAACACCGAGCCAGATGAAGCCAAGTGAAGCCAGCTCAACGAAAGGCCTTGCTCTGATCACTCAGCCTAGTCCCGTCCAAGCTATCATCAATGCCTTCCGGAAGGCACCACCAATGTTGTTTGATGTTGCTGATGATACGCACACCCTACCTGTCATTGCCGCATCGCCTGCCATGTCAGCGCTGCTTTTGGATGATGTGAACATTGACCCAATGCTGCGGGCACCGCGTTCAGCATCTCCCAAGTCTCCGGATTTGTCCAGTCTTGTCGCCAGCTCCTCAACTTCATCAGCATCCAAGCGCAATGCGGAGGACTCTACCGATGCAGATACACCATCGAAGCGTATTCGGTTGATGACCGCAAACCTGTCGCAAACAACATCAGGAAGCTTCCTCGTTAGCAAACCGAAGATGACCACACTCAACCGCATCGCACCACCTATCCTTCAGAGAGCCCCCTTCTCTGCAATACTCGAGCCCAATTGGTCTTTAATCTGTGAAATGTCCAAGCATGAGCACCTCTCGCATCAAGACCTTGCAGAAGGTGTCAAGGCACTCACACTCAATTTGCGGCTTGCACAGCTGCATGTCGAAGCTCAAGATGGCATTATAGAATCTGCGAATGCCCAATTAGTTATCCAAAACATCTATACCGACAAACTACATCACGCACTCTTTGAGAAAGAGACCAAGAAGGTGAGCAAAGCCAACAGGGTTGTCTTGAATGTTGGTGGGACTCATTTGACAGATGAGGAGTTTATACAGGAAATGGAACATCGAAAACAAGCACGGGAGGCAGGCAAAGAGGCAAAGAGAATAAGGAAGGAGCAGAAGGTGGCCAAAAAGGCCAAGAAGGATGCAAGTCAAGCAGCATGGCAGGAGATTTTGATTGCACACCAGAGTGAGGTAAACACCTGGAAGACCCTATGTGACAGGCTAGTTCAGCAAGGGGCTCGAAAGAAGGACCTCCCGTCAAAACTGAGATGACCTACCAAGCCAAAGCAGAGAAAGGACAATGAGGATGGCGACGAGGATAGCTCGGAGGACGAGCATGCGTGAAGGCGATATTGGAGTGTGACAGCAGACTCGCGGCATTTCCGACATGGTCACTCACTGTCACAGCTGTTTCATGGACTCATTTTCATGACATTCTTACCCCTCAGACATAATATTTTATTGTGCCTAGACCATTTGATACCCCTTCTCATAAATCCACATCTTGTTTGTTAATAGTAATTCCTCTCGAAATATGTATTTAACCATAATTTTAGGTACATTGTGCTGACCACAGAGCCCGAAGCTCAAAGTTGTGTTTCAACAAGCGGGGAAAGACTGTAGCTGGCTATATGAACTCACTTCTCCACCAAGCTGCCTGAAGGACTGACTCATCCGAATGGTACTACAACGGCATGGCTATGCTCTGCAAAAGAAAGTGCTCACATCAGCACTTTGGTCAGATACTGATGCCCTGACGGCCCTGACAGCTCTAGCAGCTACAGCACTTATGCTCAGAATCTTGCCAAAACACTCGTAGAGTTGATAGAATCAAAGATATTCAATGTATATGATTACCATCAAAGTTGTGCGCTGAGAACTAATGATCTGACAGCCCTGGAGATGAGAATATGAGCCACCCTGACTGTGCATTGGGCATAGACTGAAGCCTGAACACTGATTCGCCNTGACACGCCCTGACGACTGATGGTTACCATATATGGTAACCGTCAGTGCGGTCAGGGTGTCTGCCTAACTACTGATGCGGCGTGCCCGACATAACTCAATGAAACTAGTGCCGGCGGCCGGAGATAGCAGGCAGGGCGCCTCTGTCGATGGACGAATGCGAAGTACGACCCTTCAGTTTGACGTCGGTTTACCTGTCGGCGCTTGGAAGTCCACGCGCATGTTGACAGCCCTGAGGCCTAAGGCCTAAGGACTTGCAGCTCCATGAAGGCAGAGTTTACTTGAAAGGCATTCACGTCGGACCGTGGTCGTGCTATTTGTAGTGTTTTTCGCACGCTCATGGACGCCTCACGCATCCTGAACCACACCGTCACAGCGACATTACGCCGCGCGATAATGTGCATCCTACACCATCGCTAGAATTATGTGAGGTGGAGACTCTATCAAAGGCAAATTACGGACAGATCAAGGGAGATCGGAAAGGATCGTCGCTGGTAATCCCGTGGATCGTGCTGCTTTTTGCTAACGCATGGCTGTATCAAGGTTTCCGCAGTCTCCGTAGCTGACCTCACACAGAAGACTATCGTTCTGTGTAATGAAAGGTTTCCCCACTCGGACAAGTCGACAGCGCTCATCTATCCGGTCGGGTTTTCAGGAGCAACTCAGGAGCAAACATCGCCTTGCTCCGTATGCTCACAATTCTTTGTTAGACCGCTTCTAGTCGGCGGTCGCGCTTTTTGTATGAATGCAAGATCCTCCTTGGAGTGAATGAATGGGTCTCCGACGCCAGGTGCCCTCGCACTTGCGACACCCCGGCAGCCTAGCCTTTCAAACGCAGATGAGACGCTTACTCAATAGTCAACCATCGGAAGCGTCTTGTCCGACCGGCAGCCAAGGCTAGAAGGCGCCGCTCGTTCATTGTCCTCTCCAAGGGTAAGCAAGTGCCCCACAATGAATTTGATCGCATAGCAGCCCAAAATCAAGTTTCAGGTCAAAGAAAAACAAATAGCTAGGGATTTCATAGGTACGAAACCATCAGAGTACTACGTCTATCGTCCATTGACAACTCGTATCGCGGTATCATGCAGTGCGCCAGCGAATACAAAAAACAATTTCACGGGTTCCTGCATCTACAGCTTCTCCATGGGCTGCATTACCTAGCCCACCATTACGCCTCCCTCCTTCACCGCGGAGCAGGACACTATATCGGCACTTCAGGGTCTTCTCTGATGTCGTAACTCTAACGAACACCATTCGATATCTAGAATTTCTCCAGCTGACGCCTTGGTCGCGACTTGAAGCAACGTAGGTGACTGATTCAGATAAGACCATGGCTATCCAGGGAACAAAGCACCAGGATGAAACAGAAAATGTACGTGTAGAACTGACACAAAATTAGACTCAGGACCGGTGAAACATCAACAAAAGGAAAGCCAAGATAGACCCACCATGTACGTCTTGTGGTCGTAACGCGGACCGCCCTGGCGCAGGACGCGGTATCCCAGGATGGCGTGCAGCGCACCGAGCGTAATGGGGGAAAGCTGGAAGATCCCCCCGAGGGAGAGTATCCAACAGGCCGCGGGAAGAGCGAGGAACGTGATAATGAGCCGACTGCCCATATCCCCAAAGACGAGCGGGAGCGTCTTGCGCCCGACGGCCTTGTCGCCCTTTATGTCCCGCAGGTCCTGGATGTGCATGGTGAAGGCGGCACAGATGGCCAAGGCATACACCCGTGCATCTGACGTCGGCGTCACGGGGGCGATCGCCTTCCACGAGACCCCGAGCATCGCCCAGCCCTCCATGGCCATTCCAATGTAGTTTTTGCCGAACCAGTGGTTCCCATACGACGTTCGACACAAGAAGGCCGTCGTCGCAATCCAGCTGAGCGTCTGCGGGAGGAACGACGGCTCATAGGGAGCGATGCTGACGAAGGCCGAGACTGCTGCGACCCAGCGGCGTTGCGCCCCCTGGAGGGTAATTTTGCCCGAAGGGATCGGCCGGTCGGGCTTGTTGATCTTGTCCTCGTCGATACCGGTGATTTGGTTCGAGAGGTTGAAGAAGTAGAGGCACAGCGTCAACCAGCAGACGAAGAGGAGATAGCGGGCGACGAGCGTCGTGGGCGGGAGATCACTTGCAGCTATTGCGCCGACGGCGAATATGGAGCCGGGAATGATGGTCGCCGACCAATCTCGTCGGGAGAAACTGAAAAAGATGTCGATTTCGTGGGCAACTCGCGCAAAGACGGGCATTATGGTGGTAGGCAGTGGCAAGGTGGTGGTGCCAGGTCATCGCAGGCGGGGCGACGTGAATATGCGACAGCTGTTCACTGGGCTTTCGACCGAACTTGCATCTGACGTTTCCATCTCCTACATCATGAGCTCCAGACAGGCATGAGCAAATCGAAGAGAGGTACTTAGTGCGAAAATGGATAGCGGGGGACCCTTTCAAGTTTCCTGTGGACGAAAGCGGCGGGGGAGCTTCCATGGGCATTGAATTCCTTGTGAATCCCAAGTACATCTACCCAAACTTGGTGGACCAATGCTGGACAACGCGAGAAATCGGGTTCCGACTACAGCTATATATCGTGCCCTTTGCAGGGTCTTTCGCACAATGGCCGCCGCACCATAAATTGCGACAACGACATTGCGCCGTGCCACAGAGTGCCCCTTCGTACGGAGGCAGGAGGGGGAATGGCATGAGATTGAAGACAACAGATCGCAGCAGATCGTGTCCTATCCTGTCAATCGCGCTGCTTTCCGCTAATGTCTGGCCTTATCGAGGTTCCCCGCCTCCACAGCGCCCATCTGTCAAAGACAGTTCCCACCCAACAATTCTGCCATTTCATAGATCACACGCATACCTTCTACGTCAAAGGGAAGGAGAGTGTACGGATTGCATATGTACGAGTCCGAGTCGAAATTACGGCTGTACATCACGTCACATTGTCTACAGATAATTATCGCGGCATTGCATAGCGGGCCAGCGCCCAGGAAAAGAGAGGTCTACGTATACCACAAGCCGAATCATCCAGGCATCCGTTGTACACCGCGCCCTTCCACCGCGGAACACAACACAGCACCTCACCGCACCTCAGGTACCCGCTCCATATCGTAACTCAACCCGACGCCATCAATCTAGAGCTCCTTGAGGCTGACGCCCGTGGTCGCGAGCAGCGCGCGCAGGCTCTCGGCGTTAATCTTGAGCCCGAGGCCGTCAAGCGCGCAGAACGCGAGGATGAGGCAGAAGATGTACGTGTAGAACTGCCACAAAGACAACATCAGGACCTCGCGGTATCACATATAGCACAGCGGCGACTAACCATGTACGTCTTGTGGTCGTAGCGCGGGCCGCCCTGGCGCAGGACACGGTACCCGAGGATGGTATGCAGCGCGCCGAGCGTGACGGGCGCGAGCTGGAGCACATGACCGATGCGATGCCTTGATGGCAGAGAAGAAGGTGGAGAGAAATGGAGCGATCCGTGACACGAATGACAGCTGCTTTCTCACCAGCCTCCCTAACCTCATGCTAGCTTATGAGTTCATCTCTATTTTTTGTTTCATAACTTTTGCAGCTAAGCATTCGTGCAGGGTCACCCCGCTCATCTTCCAAGTGATCATGTTTGTTCTCATGTTGTATAAATTCCTTGAAGCCTGTTGCAATGGCTGGGGTGATAAGCCCATTGTCCATAACCAACGGGACTTGGGAATTCACCACCCTCTTGTGTATGCCTTTCTGTGATTTGGTTCAAGGGCATCGTTGATGTCTCTCCCAGTCATGATGCTTCTCAACTTTGCTCTGTTGAATACACAGCATGGACCTTATGCTGGCATTTGCTCTGTGTATGCCTAAACACTCTGCCACCAAATCATGCTCATGAATCACCCAATGGATTGGCTGAATCCTCACTGTCAATTCTTTTGTTGTATGTCTACCCTGATCCACACTTCTTTGCCAGTTGGTTAAATAACAGCATAATTGTTACAGGGGGGACACTTGCTCATTAGTCCTCAATGCATGCTAGGTGATGCAGATTCTGAAGAAATGGTAGTGACATCGAAGCTGGAAGTCGAACTTGACATGCTGCTGGTGTTGGGTCTGTCCCTATCATTTGTGTTTGCAGAGTCAGAGAGTTTCGAGTAGACAGACACTTACAGAAGTGACCCACTCCTCGGGTTTCTCCCGATCCTCAGGTCAAACTCGAATATCTTGTGCAAATCGCCTTCAATCCTCTTGAAAGTTTGTGTATAGCTAGGGACTGCTATTTCAGGAATTCTGGTGAAGTTTCATAACAATCCGCTGCATGTTCCATCCAGGGTACCTGGGACTGTGTGGGTCCTTAAGTGTAATCACGAAACAGCTAAGCAGATATATTATATTGTGCAGTCCTAAGCACTAGACATGGTAGTAACATTTTATGAGAGTACCTATGTCGAGTTTCAAATAAATCCATGAAGGAACGACGGAAGGGATGCAACAAGAGGGTGATGGCAGTTGGATGGCAGCCTTTGCAGGTGACAGCGGGCACAGCGCATGATCACATGATCATTTGGAAAACCTAGTGAGCAATGTGATTTGAAGGCTATAGCAACAGTTTTTTGGGTCAGCTCGACCACCATATGTGATCATTACAATCACTGATAGCCTATAAAGTGTACTTGGAGTTTATGGGACTGGAATGAGTCGGGAAGCCCTCCTTTTTGACTTGACCCGAGGAGTGAGAATTGTAAGGACTGACTCAGATTGGTGTGCCACAATGTAATGCCTATGCCAAAAGGGCGCAATGTCAAGCTTGGCTTGACATCTGGCACACGGTATATATACACTTCTAAGTCATGAAGGACCAATTCATGACAAGAATGACATCAATTCAGTGGCAGAACTCCGTTGTTCGTCTCTCCTCGCCATCATCAGGTCTCATGCCCAAAATTTGTATACAAGTATATTCATATGGAGACTCTCAACATACAAAAAATCAGACACAATGGGTGTGTCCTTGTGGCGGAAGAGCATCATCACCACTAAGTGACCCAAGGACCGGGTCACTTCTGTAGTACAGGACCTCAATACTGGCTGGGCGCTTTTAGCCATTAACTTTCGTATTCGGTGGGGACTCGGGTCACATTTATTGCGAAAATAGAGTATGGACAATAAATAGCTGACAAGCCGCTATCAATGGAGTTATCACGAGGTCGCGAGGCTTAGAGTATTGAGCCCGAATTACATAATCCGGGAAACATTGGTCAAGGCCGGGGCGCTACAGCTCACATCCGTTTCTTCATCCTGACCGTCATCTCCTCAAATGCTTTCCCTCCAGAAGGTCTCAAAAACAGTGAGTACAGCAGTCTCGTTCTCGCTTTGCTCTTTGCTTATTGTGTGGGTTTCTCGCAACGCTCGCTCGCAGACCGCCCCTCACCTTGCGCGCCGAGCCCCTGCCGCTGCACTCCAGGTGGGGCGTAGGCAGCAGGCCCGCGGCCTTGCTACACCATCAGAACCCTACGATGCGGTTATCATTGGCGGAGGTACGTTTCGATGCTCGGGCGAAAACGGCGCGCGCTAATTCGGCACAGGTCCTGGAGGTTATGTCGCTGCCATCAAGGCTGCTCAACTCGGTTTGAGGGTGAGCANCATTTGAGATGTCATGACCTGAGGTCTGACCGCGCTTTCTTCTTGGAATTAGACAGTCTGCATCGAGAAGCGAGGAGCTCTCGGAGGCACATGTCTTAACATTGGCTGCATCCCCTCAAAAGCCATGCTTCACAACTCGCACATCTACCACCAGACACAGCACGACTTGAAGAAGCGCGGTATTGACGGTGGGTAGCCTTCCTTTATCACCGTGTGGCGCTTTTTTGCTGACGTGTGCCCATAGTGGACACTGTCACCCTGAACCTGCCGACGATGCTCAAGGCCAAGGAGGATGCCGTGACGGCCCTCACGAAGGGTATCGAGACGTTGTTCAGGCAGAACAAGGTTGACTACATCAAGGGCACCGCGTCATTCATCTCGCCAACGAAGATCGCCGTCAAGCTCAACGATGGCGGCGAGACGGAGGTGGACGGAAAGAACATCATCATCGCGACTGGCTCCGATGTGACCCCTTTCCCCGGTGGCGCCATTGAGATTGACGAGAAGCAGATTGTGAGCTCGACGGGCGCGCTCGAGCTCCAGGAGGTGCCGAAGAAGATGGTCGTCATCGGCGGAGGCATCATCGGTCTGGAGATGGGCAGTGTGTGGAGCAGACTGGGTGCTGAGGTCACCGTCGTCGAGTTCCTGGGTGGAATTGGTGGTGCTGGTATTGACGAGGAGACTGCGTAAGTTCGGAAGCAGTCTTCACTTGGACTAGTCTGACAGCTATCGACTGTTAGCAAGCAATTCCAGAAGATCCTGGCGAAGCAGGGTCTCAAGTTCAAGCTCAACACGAAAGTTCTGAGCGCTGACAAGCAGGACGGCAAAGTCTTCGTCAAGACCGAGTCGGCTAAGGGCGGAAAGGAGGAGACGGTACGTTTGTATGTCAACTACATACGTTACGCTTGCTTATAAGCATACCAGCTCGAAGCCGACGTTGTCTTGGTCGCTGTCGGCCGTCGTCCTGTTACGACGGGTCTGAACCTGGAGAACATTGGTGTCGAAGTCGACTCGAAGGGCCGCATCGTCATCGACGACCAGTACAACACTTCCGTCAAGGGTATCCGCTGTATCGGTGACGTCACCTTCGGCCCTATGCTTGCGCACAAGGCCGAGGAGGAGGGCATTGCCGCCGTCGAGCACATCAAGGCCGGCCACGGCCACGTCAACTACGGTGCTATCCCCTCAGTTGTGTACACGCACCCCGAGGTCGCATGGGTAGGCAAGACCGAGCAGGAGCTGAAGGCCGCTGGCGTCCAATACAAGCTCGGAAAGTTCCCCTTCCTTGCGAACTCCCGTGCCAAGACAGTCTCCGACACCGATGGCCAGGTTAAGTTCATCGTTGAGAAGGAGACCGATCGCATCCTCGGTGTCCACATCATTGGTCCTAACGCTGGCGAGATGATCGCCGAGGCTGTCCTCGCTGTCGAGTATGGCGCAAGCGCTGAGGACGTCGGCCGGACATCTCATGCCCACGTAAGTCTTCTCTGTTGATGTTACTGAGATGAGACTGATCTTGTCCTTTGATTAGCCCACGCTGAGTGAAGCGTTCAAGGAGTCGGCTCTCCAGGCGTACTGTGGCAAGGCAATTCACTTCTAGGTATCTAGATCGGCACTGTTACGAATATCGTAGACATCGTTCAGTCGCATCACTGCTTTCTCTAATACAAACGTCATAAACAATCGGCAGCGAACTAAGTGAGCACACAAAATGATTTGGCATGTCAACGGCTCCACTCGTGAAACATCAATGTTGAGGGGCTCAGTCGAGTGCCCACTCAGACGGCAGTGCAGCGTCGAAAGTCAGTCTCTGAATGCAGTACCAGATCAGTGTGCGGCTGCCAGAATGCAAGTAATAGCTTACTTACCTACGGTAGGCGCGGCGACTCCTTTGCGTCCTGCCGCCGGCACTTTTCGATTTCCTCACGAAGTGCCCAGAGCTCCTGTACGAAGAGATAAGAAATGATAACGCCTGCGCGAACGAGAGACCCCACACCTTGACTATATAGTCAAACACGTCCTCGCGGGAGAGATCGCGAAAATGCGAAGTTCCGAAGATCGACAAGAACGTGCCCCGACGATGCATATGGAGATCGTCGCTGTCGGCCACGGTGCCGCGGTAGCGCGTGACGGCCACATCCCAGACGGTCGCCGCGAACCAGAAGCTTTGCGCAGCGCCGGCGCGGCGGGCAGGGCACCGCCGCTGGACGTNGCCACCGGCGCGACGACCTTTGCTGTCCTCATGACAGCCATCCAAGGGCTCAATCGCGAGTCTCTCTACCCTCTCCATGAGATGAGTATCTACATCGACTTTGGCGACTACCGCCCCTCCCCACTGTGCATTGATGCCCTGCGCCACAGCGGCCGCGCAAACGACCCCGGATCGCTGGAGCACGGTCCCGCGCTGAAGACACCCAGTGCCACGTTCGCCTTTCTCACACAGCTGATCCTACCCGTTGGCCGCAGCAGGGACGTGAACGAGCTCGTCGCGTTCCTCGCATGCTGCCCGGCGCTGCAGACTCTTTCCATAATCGTCGAATTCAACCCGGCGGTGACGCAGCCCGCGCCCCGGCTCCGCGCACGTCTGCCCTGCTTCGAGTCGCTCCTCCTTTCCGACGTGAGGCACATGCCCTACTCCGCGCGGCATTTCACGGAGGAGGACTGGGGTGCCATCTGGCTGCTCAACTTCCTGGAGCTGCCGGCGCTCCGCTCGCTTTCGTTGGAGTTCTGCATAGTTTATGCCCCGTCCACCGCGGCGCATCTGGACGTGTCCCTATTGCCGTCCCCGGAGACGCTGGCGGGATTCCGGCACGATGCGCTGCGGTTCATGGACACGACGTGGGACAGTGTGCGCACCATGGTGATCGGCCTCAACGACTTCATATGCCGCGCGTCTGCGCATGATTCGACCACCTGCCGAATCTGAATGTCGTGCGCTTCCTCGACGTTGAGCCGGGCCCCGATGTCCTCGCCGCGCTCCCCACGCGCACGTTTCGCGAGCTGAGGTTGACACGCTAGGGCTTTCGGGGAGCGCCGTGGATGCGTTGCTGGACTTTGTGGAGGCGTGGGTCTTTGCTCCGTATCGTCCGGGGAAAGCTGGGATGTTTGAGGATCAGTTGATATTGCGGATTCCCAGCGGCTGTGTGGACGAAGAGGAGCTCGAGAACGCCGTGTCGGCTGGGCGCGGGAAGCTTGTAAGGGATCACACCTGGGACAGCGGAAAGCTACTGAGGTCCCCGACGGCGGTTGAGGAGCCTGACCTCACTCATACTTCGTTGAGCGCACGTTGCCTAGATGATCAGTGAGGAGTCTTGCAATCTATGTTTCTTGTGTAATTAGATATAATCATAGACATGTGTTTATCTTCTACAGACAACATTTATTAAGTATATAGGTGGCCCATGTCAACAAAACATCAAACATATGGACGCGATGTGTCATATTATGCGCCTTGGTCAGCGGCATTTCTAGGACTTCTGCAACAATGAACGCCTATACTGTTGGAATAAAACGTGAAAGTACGCGTTGTCCGCCGGGCGACGTGAATATCTCCTGGTCCCGATTTAGTTCTCTTATGTCTGCTTTCGGTTGTCCTCTGCCTGCTCTGTCTGCTCATGATGTCATGTTCGTACCTCATGTATTGTCCCGCCAATCACTGTCTCGTCTGTATTTATACCGTACAATAACCGTCTCCCTCTCTCAATCGTTCTTTTCCCCCCCGTCTATAATACGACTGAGGTGAGCTATCTTTTCCTTTACCTTACGTTTGGATCATTTTACTCATGTACCTTACCCGATAGGCTACAAGCATCCAATCAGCTCACGCATCGCGCCACCGCTTATCCTGCGTCAAGAATTGCCTCGCCATTGCCCAGTGCCTGGCGGCCCTCGGGCACAGAAAAAAAAATACGACGAGCCTGGGGCTCGAACCCAGAACCTCTCGCTAACAGTCTTTATGTTACGAAGTAACCTTACGCAATCGAAACCGGAAACGAGTGCGCTAACCATTGCGCCAGCCCGCCGATGGAGTTGCCTTTTTTGTCGGATAATTTGGGGTGCGGGGGCCGGGGTTGGAGTCGGTGATGGCGGGTGTTCAAACAGGTGGCAGATGTGGGCGTCGAGCGCGCTTGAAAATTCGCGGGAGACGCCGGCCAGGCAGCTTCAAACAGAACGCGGTAGCATATTTCCCGCTCATCGTCGCGCTCGACGTCCAGCAGCCCCTCGTCGTCGTCGTAGCCCTGTCACTACCATGGCCTCGGCACCTTCATCGTCGAGCAAGTCCTCATCGCGCTTTTCGACATTCAAGGTCTTCAAGTTCGCCGGGTCGTCCAAGCCGCCTGCGNCCCCGCCCAAGGACGCCAACTACCTCTACAGCGCAAACAACCCTTCCGTTCTCTCTTTGTCCAATCAGTCTGTATCTATTGACTCCTTTTCCCAACCCCCAACTCCCGCGTCACCGTACCAGCCAGCCTATCCGCCTCCACCGCGATGCCCGTCGCCTGCGCCCAGTCGCGCAACACAGTCGGCTATGTCCACATCTGGTCTTACGCCCGACGGTACGACCGGTTTCAAGAAGGGTATCATGAAGATGGCTAGCTTCAGCAGGCGGACTTTTGCGCCTAAGAGCCCGCGCATCGCGCCCGTTGACCAGGAGCTTCGTGACGATGAGTCCATTTCGCTCCCATGGAATTTCCAGGTATGCTTTGTGCACGCGCTCTATTCTGTCAATATCTCATCCTCACACTCGCATGCTAGCACAACGTTCATGTCGACGACAAGTATGTACCTTCCGCGTGATTCTCGCTTCTGACCTGTCTCATCACGTCTCATCACCTTCTTTGTTTCCCTTTCATTCCGTCCTGACATGACAGCTACCAGGGCATGCCGCCTACCTGGTCCGCCTCCCTCGCGGAAGCCGGCTTCTCGGATGAGGAAATTGCCGCAATCCAGGCTGCGCGGCGCGCACGCTCTCCTGCTTCGCAGTACAGCGCCTCTCAATACAGCCGCGCGCCGACGACGGCCTCGCGCGCACAGTCACCCGCGCCGAGCACGGTGCTCACGAATCCGCGCCCGCGCACGAGCAGCCTGCGCCGCCAACGCTCTGACGCGTCCCTCGCGCGTTCCGATCGCTCCGGCCGCTCAACGCAGTATCCGCATCCACCGCCCCCGCCGCTACCCGTGCAGGCCCTGCGCCAGCCATCCCTCTCGTCTAACGCGCCATCCATTGCACGCACCGACACGCCCGACTTCGATTTTGAGCGCTCGTACTCCGAGGTCGACCCCAACGACAGCGTTACCGCCCACTCGGACGCGCAGTACGTGTACGTCAATGTAAGTAACCATGACACGGGCCAACAAATCGGGACCTCTGTGTCGACGACGCGCCTGATGCAGCCCGCACCTGGTCTCGCCGCTCCGCTTGCTTCACCATCCGCTCGTTCTGTGTACTCTATTCGCCAGCAACAACCGCCGCCGGTCATCGGTCCCCCACCACGACAGCCGACACGCACGCCACCGCGCAAGGCGCTTCGCGTTGTGAATGAGACGAGCCCGCCTGGAGGGCGGATGTCGCCCCCACCGGCGTATGCATCGCCGGGTAAGTCTGCCTTTGAACCACCGGCGAGGACGACATCGCCCGAGGACATGGACGCTGGCGACGCACCGCCGCCGTTGACGAATGCGGATATGCGACGGACGCGGCCACGGGAGAAGTCTGTGACCGGGTCTTCGCCGATCGCGCAGAGGCCAGGGGCGATTGGTGTAGATGTGGATGTTGAGAAGGAGTTACCGAAGCTGGAGCAGCAGGAAGAACAAGTGCAAGAGCCTGAAGGAGAGGAGGCTGATGAAGACGACGACGAAGTAGATGACACGATGGATGCAAGTGTGAACACGTCAAGAGCACCACGACTGTCTGTTATGCCTCCTCGCCTCTCCTTACGCAAGGACACCATCGACGACCTCTCCGATTGGACCGAATCCCTCTTCTCCTCCATCCCCTCCGCCACTGACGAGACTCCCCGCAGTGGCTTCCCACTCCCACGCCCTAGCGAAGAACCCTCCGAGGGCTCGCCATCCACCGTCACACTCAATCGCAGCGGCAGTCGCAAGCTGACACCATGCGACCCGGAGCTGAACATCACGCTCAGCGTGCCCGAACCCGACGACGCGCTGGGGCTGCGCTCCTCGCCACTGTACAACGAGCTCATGGGCATGATGCAGGAGAACGGGCGGCCCGCGTCACACTCAAACGGGAGCAGCACCAGTCGGCNCGTCTCCGGACTGCAGCCGTCCGCATACGAGCTCGTCGTCCCCGCGCCCCACTCGCCCGCGCTCGCCTGTTTCGGCGTGCCCTTGGGTTTGTCGCGTGGTGAGGCGCTCGGCATGCTCGACGGCGTCGGCATGCCCTGCTGGATCGAGGAGGAGGACGATGTGGCGAAAAGGCCGACATTGGCCAGACCGACTGCTGGTTGCGTGGAGGGATGTGGGGGGTTCGGACCTGACGGCTGCTGTGCGCCATTCATGCCATCGGGATGGAAGGACCCCGGGGGAGCGCCGGAGCCGGGGAACATACCATTCGGCGCGAGTCCGTGGGTTTCCCGTAACCGCGCCGCGAACTGTGTTAGGGCATCTGCGAGATAGGATGGGCGTATCAGTTCACCGTATCGAGTGACGTAGTGTCGTTATCGCGCAAAGACTCACCCTTCGGACCGATACGTTTTTCGCTGGAAAATTGGATAAGGTCGGACATCTGAGCGACACTTTCTGCCAGCTAGGATGATTGAGTTAGCTCGGAGATCGAGGTTGTCACTGGAGGAAACGACATACCTCCAAACATCGCATCGTTGCCTGCGGAATCCCGAACGCGTTCACGGGTTCCGAGGGTATAGACGCGCGCTCGAACACCAACCGTGCCGTCTCGTCCCACTTCTCGTCCTCCGCTTTTGGCTGCACCGCCGTGCCGTTCAACGTAGGCGTCGGCGCATTGCGCATGCGCGGCGTCTTCGGCTCGACACGCGTGCCCACGATCGCATCGAACGAGACGTGCTTCTCGTACTTCGTCGAGTCGAACTCGAACGAGTTGATCTTCAGCTGAACATTCGGATGCGCCGCGGACTGCACGGACGCGCCGGCCGTCGGCTGGGACTGGATCGCAAAGATATCCGCGCGGAAGGGCCCTCTGAGCGTGACAATGTAGCCCGTGTTGTATTTGTACGTCCATATCGCCTGCGTGCATTCCACGGACGCGTGGTTGTGCGCGATCGGGCGCTCAACGGCGCCGTCGAGCGACAAGGACATGGATTTCACGCCCGACTGACTCGTGACGAGAAAAAATCGGGGCAGGATCGGTGTCCCCACCTCTACAGTGAGACATTCCGTCAACACATCGGTGTATGCAGAATCAGAACTGGGAGCCGGGGAAGGGCACGAACCGAAAACTTTTGCTTCGGTCTTTTGGTTGTCTTTCCAAAGTGTGAGCTTCATCATCGCTGTCGGCAAGAAGAAGTCCTTGTTGACTTCATCCCAATGGGATAAACTCAGCCTCTGTAGCGACGCGTGAGAAATGCAAACCATTTATATGCAAAACTAAGCATACCTGGGGACCTTCATACGCCAACTGTCCACTGAATTGCAATAGTCGCATGAGCCCCTGTCCCAGGCCAACCGGCGGCACCCTAGTCGATATAATGTCAATTACCATCGGGAACGCAGGTCATAACACTCACATAGGCCGTGGAGGGGCGACCAGAGGCATGCGCAGACCACTATCCGGCGGCGTGCCCATAGCTTGCGGCGGCATCAACGGGTGCGACGTGGGGCCCACGCCCATCGGAACCTGACCGTGACTAGGCCCAGGACCCATTCCCGCCAGCGGTGAGCCGTGCATCTGAGGCGGCGGCGGACCTGATGTGGGGGCTGTGGAGGCGGAGGCCCCACTATACTCGCAGGGCGGCCCTGGAAGAGCATGGCATCGCGCGGGAGGGTCTGATGCGCGCCGCGGGGCGTGCGCGACGCGCCCGACTGCTGCGATGGCGGGCGAGGCTGGTGTTGCTGCTGCTGCGCTTGGGGCTGAGATGGTGGACGGGCGAGATGGCCGTTCAGCTGCTCCTGTGAGTGTTGAGGGGAGAGNTGGGGTGTCGCGGTATGTCGTTGTTGGGAACGGGGGCGAGGCGGCTGTTGTTGTTGTTGCCCAGGATGCATGCCGCCGGATGGTGGTGGCGCCATCCCGCCGAACTGAGATGTATAGGGGTCGCTTGGCCCGCTACCGGGCTGCATATGCGCAAGTTGTTGTGCGGGAGTGATAAAGGGAGCGGGGCCGCGATGAGCCGAATCAGGAGGACCACCGGGCGGCAGGCCTGCACTAGGAGGTCGGCCACTTGGGCCCAAGCTTTGCGGACCATCGTGATGCGCGCTGGGAGGTGTGGATGAAGATCCAAAGTGGAACTGGCCTGATGGCGGACCGCCTCCGCCTGGTATTCGGTTGGAAGGATGCGGCATGTTTCCTGAGGGATTGGGCATGTTTGGAGGGAATGGTTGGGTGGGGAAGCTCATGTACATCGGGTTGTCGGGGGTCATGCGGGGGTGGTCGACCTGTGCCGATTGAGGTGTTAGGACCTGCGAAGGGTTGTTCGGACGCGGAGAGGAGCCCATGGGCGATGGCTGATGAGACATGGCGTTGGGAAATCCATGCGGAGGCATCCCGCCTGAATGCTGCTGGGCAGGCGGGTGTTGTGGGTTCATATTGCCCATCATCCCGGCCTGTGCGGATGAGGTGCGGCCCATGTTCTGCACCATGTTGGGCATACCTTGCACCTGTCCTTGACGGTTTATTGCCATGGATGGATGGCCTGGCATTGGTGGTTGCTGGTTCGGTGGTCCCGGACGCATGGCACCCATCGGAGGTGGTTGTTGTCGAATCGCCCCTGGCATACCTCCTGGAATGCTCATCCCGAGACCGATACCCATACCTTGACCGCCGGGATGCACACCCCCTCCTCCGCCCATCTGTCCACCCGGAGGTCCACCAGTATGTGGCTGCGACACGGTTCGCCGCATATTTGGCTGCTGGCCGGGCATCATGGACCCGGGGAAGCCTGGTGCTTGCCCGATGCCGTTGAGATGGGGTGCAGAAGGCCCTCCAGCTCCCTGAGGGTTAATGCCTTGGGCATGTTGCGACTGCTGCAGTAGCATCTGTCGCCGTTGCTGGTTCTGCTGGAACTGCAATTGGGTCATCTGTGTCGGGTGGGGATTGGAGCCGGGATTGGCGGGCTGCGAGCCCGGAATGAAGCCCATGTTTGGATTCATGTTGTTAGAGTTCTGCATGAGCCCGGCCATGTGGGGTTGCTGGCCTTGAGGTGGTTGACCAGGTGCTTGTTGGGGCGGAAGGAAGGACTGGTTCATCTGGTTCATCCCGAGGACGTTTTGCGGGAGATGTGGCATGCCTGGCGGTCGCATCATGTCTGGCCGACCATTCATCTGAGGAGATAAGCAGGAAAAGTGACGGGAGATGGGAGATGCGGCACAGGATGTGAGGATGTCCGGATTTTGCACATGCAATACAGGGACACAGACAGCGCGACTTGGCCTCGACGGATATGGGTAAGGCGGCTTTGAAGCTGATTGGCTTCGGTCACAGGGGCTTTAGAAGGGAGTAGATGTACAAATACGAGGGTATGAAGGGTGCCGAGGACGTCGAGGACGACGTTGAGGAGGGAGGCGGCGGCGGGATGGACGGCGGAGGAGGCGAGGCGCCAGACAAACCTGCTCGAGTCTCTTCGAGTGGATCCGTTCGCACGCTTGTTGGCGCGCAACAATCCACCCTCTCTCCTGTTCCCCTCCCACAATACATACACAATGGTTCGCCAGCTCAAGCATCACGAGCAGAAGCTCCTCAAAAAGGTCGACTTTCTTAACGTACGTATCTCTTTTTGTCCAGCACCTCCACACCCAGCGCACTCAACCGCCTGCACAGTGGAAGCAAGATGCCAATCTGCGCGAAATTAAAGTCATGCGTCGGTATCACATCCAGGACCGCGAAGACTATACGAAGTTCGTTCTCTATTTTCGTATCTGGTCCGTCATATATATGGTCGTTGCAGGTACAACAAGCTCTGCGGCTCCCTAAGATCTCTCGCCCACCGCCTCAGCGTCCTCCCCGCGCAAGACCCATTCCGATCGCGCATGGAAGGACAGATCCTGTCCAAACTTTATGACATGGGGGTCCTTAACTCGCAGGCAAAGATGAGCGACGTCGAGAACAAGCTCACTGTGGCTGCCTTCTGTCGCAGACGGCTTGCCGTCGTCATGGTCACTTCCAAGATGGCCGAGACCGTCAGCACAGTGAGTGCATCAGTGTTGCCCACCCGACGCAGTCCTCATGCGATTCTTAGGCAGTGAAATTCATCGAACAAGGCCATGTTCGCGTCGGACCCGATACTGTCACAGATCCTGCGTTTCTCGTCAATCGGTAAGCCGCTTCTTTCGTCCATATCTCGGTCATCGGCAACTGACATGCTGTGCAGAAACATGGAAGACTTCGTTACATGGGTCGACACATCGAAGCTGAAGAGGACGGTCATGAGATACAACGACGAGGTGCGCTATCTCCATGCATCTTCCGTCCATCATATTGACGCCTTGGTTACAGCTCGACGATTTCGATCTTCTGTGATCGTGGCGGGCTTCGAATGGAGATGCTCTGTTGTCGCGTTTGCAGCATACCCGCAAGCTGACTTATTGATTCGCTTGGATCTGCTCGTAGCAAAAGTATTCCGTGTATCTATAGCATAATCTACTCTAATCTCTGTTGTTAACCTCATACGAACGACAGCCGGATGCTCACGCGGAAGCAATTGGGAGGTAACTAGTTTCTCGCTTCTTCCTCGACAAACAGACGCAGAAACCGTCGCACTAACTATCTTTCTGCCTCAGCATGGGTCTTTAGCTTGATGGAGAAGACGAGAGGCCGAGCAGGCGGACATACTTGAGCTGACACTAAAGATCAGGCAGTTGGTATGTCCGGCAGGAGGCCGCAGGTAGGCAAGCATAAGGTATGAATCGGCACTCGCCCTGTACAGGCTTCGCCCTTCAAACTGAATTTCTCCAGCAGGCAAAGGCGCGAATGTGATAACATTCGAAGTCTGAGCCTACCATGACTGAGAGGTGCAGTGGGGACAGCATAAGAAAACTATGGTCCACTGCAAGGCTGCGTCATGGATTGAAATATAAGATGTATGCGGCACCGTCAGCAATTAACGAGGCAACCATCAAAACGAGCCAAGCACGAGGGATGCAGAGTCACCGACAAGGATGATATGACCAGATATGATATGGAGGGAGCAGAAATGCGCCATCGGTGCGAATGGTGTGTACTGGATCCCCGAGTGAGAGAACCACATAGAATCAAGACCTACCTGCAGCATAATACCAACATGCAGGCTGTAGAGCTTGGATCAGGTTGCGAACGAAGGACGGGAGCAATATATAACGACGAACGCAGAATGAAGTTGGCATTAATATGACCGACTTCGCCCTGCTCATTTCACGAAACGAATCCATCAAGTAATCCTCATGTCAATATATCGAATTGGTTGCACGTTTCTGTGCACAATGGTGTTTGTGAATCATCCGATGCAGGGGGATCTCGATCCGCTCAGTGATTAGGCCTATTAGGTCTGGGAACAACGAAATACTGTCCATCGCTCATCTGCACTGTTCCTCGGGCTTCTGGGGATAGTTATTACTAATGATACAGCCGATTTTTTCACGACGGTGCAGCCAAGCTGCAGCGTAGTCTCCGAGCAGACCTTACACAGAAGAAAGTCGTTCTGTGTTTAAGGCTGCAGCGCTGTCTTTGCCAACGTTAACTTTGATTTCGACATGACTGGGAGCACGTGTTTCTCGTCAAAGGACTCTACGGTGTCAGATATCATAAAGAGATATTCTGTATGAGACTTACGCATACACCCTCTGACAGCTATAACCATAATTCTGTGGACTTGTCGGCCTTCTAGCTCTGCCAACACCGGGTGACTTTCCGTGGGCGAAATGTTATTCGTCGTCAATAGAACGGAGGTTAAATCATTCAGAACTCCGTCCTATTCCAGTTGACTCTCTTCCGTCGCGTCGAAGAAATAGACCACAAACCTTTTATTGAGAGGACAAATTGTGATGAGGGAATGCCATATAAGGACGAAATNAGCTCGCGTAGCTTCGCGTATCAATGAACCGGCGCAAGAGGCAACATACTGTACGGCGCAAAGCTCCTGAATACTGAGTACTGAGTCGCAGAGCTCGCCTCTACTCCGATGTCAATGTGCGCACCTGCTGCCGCATTGATCGCATCTTGCTGACCTTCACCATCCTTCTAGCTCTCGATCGCAGCCCATGCCGCGGTAGGCTCTTGAGTCTTCAACACTCTGATCGATAGCGATGGCGCTCTCGGCCATCGCAGCACTCTGCCCCATGTCGGACTCTATGCCCTTTCTGTCATTCATCAGCTGAGGAAGCGGCGTCTTCGGAGTTGCTCTTGGATTGGGAGGCATTCTATATCAGTATGTCGTTTTCACTCGTCTGACGAGCTTGATGACCGTATCGGATTCCAGCGTCTTGTCGTTCAGCACCGCAATCGTTGTCGCGGTCGCGAGCATCGAGTCGTATGAGTGTGAGAGGGAGTAGGAGGACTGAAACATTCATTTATACCGGCAAGCATTGCGCCCATCCATGCACAACTGCTGGTACAGATCCGACATCTTGCCGACATGAGACCCGTAGAGTGTCCTTCAAAAATGGCGGACAGTCTTGTGCATGCATCCCTCGCGGACGTTCCATTCTTGACGCGGTGGAAGACAGAATCGGGAATTGGAGTTGCAATATACTGTTTGACAGTCACTTGGCCTAGCCTCCAGTTCGGCCCTCGTTCGGCCCTCATACATCGTGCATTCATCTTGACTGCCAATCGCAGTGTCCTTCAGTGGTGTTAACACCGCGCCCTTAGCCTTGGGCCACACGGTCTTCGGTAATTGATCCAATTTGTCCCGTCTGTTGCTAACTTGTGAATGTTGATCTTTAGGTCGGTCTTGGTCCATGATCGTAGTCGTCGTATTAGGCGCACGGTGACAGGGGGGAATGTGCAAGTCTTCCGGCTTATGGCATCTTCAAGTTCGCACTCATAACCTAGTGAAAGCAACAGTAGATAGTCACACGAGGAAAAGGAATGAAGCACTGCGAGAACAAGAGCGCACGAGACGAGAAAAAGCAGAGAACGACTTAACCGGCTATAGCATAGGAACTGGTTGGTATTCTGTGGCTCAGAGCCTTCTCATAAAGTGGATGGAAACAGCGTGCTGTGTAGCGAATAAAAAGCAGGCTCAAGCGTGGAGTTTGAGCTCCAGATCAGAGCGACGAATGGCCAATATTCCTCACGAGTGAGCGTGCTCGGACATGCTGTGAAGCTTGTTATTCTGATGTGTCGGGCTGGGGCGCAGCCTGGACATCACCTTTCCTAAGGGGCACGGCGCACTTAATCAGCTAATCGGCCTTTGATCGGTACAAAACCCAACCGCGTGCAGCTGTCACCTTTTTTTCCAAGACGCATTTAGCATCGCAGCGAAGGCGGCGATGACAAAGCCTATCAGAAGCAAACGAGCACAGAATGACAACCGGCTGAATGCTCCTTTTACTTGCTTTGCTGTGTGATTGTTGCTGTAATATTCAATCGAACATGAAACCCACCTGGTGGTAATGCTCCAATACACCCAGAACGGGCTTCTCCCTCACCCATAGACGAACAAATGTCTGGTTTCCCATCTCCGCAGAACCGGTGGCTATCTGCCTTTTTTCGGACTCATGATAAGCCTGTGATTTATCTTAGTTCTTTTATTAGGGAACCCCATCAGCTATACGCCTTACAAGTGCTTGGATTATCGGCTGTCCTGATGCGAGTTAGCCAATATATTAAACATGCAAGGCTTAGTTCAAACGGTCAAGTCCTGCTCACCGTGCCTTAAAACTCCAATGAAAGACCTATCTTTTACAGACCAAAGCGTGTTGAAGTCTTTTGACTCAGCATCNNNGTGACAAAATCACAGCACAGTCAAGGTTCGATCCTAGGTCCTTNNGCAAGCATGCGGACACCCGGAGTCGAGCCTAGGACTTGTGACTAGCTTGTAGTCTCTGAGATTCGATCTTAGAGACTCTTGCTTAGTGCGCACTGCCCGAGAGTTGAACCCGGGACCCTTACAGGTCAGTCTAGCACACTTTACCACTTAGCCATCTGGTTGTTGCTACAGTCCTATTTCTCTCGTTTGCATTGTCTTGTCTATTGCTCTGCTTACTTCATTCATGGCTTACTTCATTTTCGCTCTCTCGGCCCTTGCCGCTGTTGGTTGTGTCTACTGTACAGTTTCAGCCACTGCCCGGCAACTTCCGTAGAGCGTCGTACACCTGCAGTCCCATCGACTCTGAGCTCCTTAGTTGCTCACTTCGGACTGCAGGTGTGTTACAGTGTTTCTTTCTCTTGTATCTAGTTGCTCACTTCGGACTGCAGTCTCTAATCGATCCCTGTGTCTCCTATTTGCTCTCTGCACTCCTGAGTCACTCCCTCTCACTCAGATTCGCACTTTGACAGTCTGATCCCGCCTACCACTACACCCAGCCATCTGCTCTGTCTTTCCAGCGTTCAGAGATGGTTTTGTATTCCGGTAGGGTCAAGAAGATTTGCTGCCAAGTTCAGCTTTTGCAGGTGGAGCTGTCCCATCTCCGCCGCAAGCTCAACGTGGTCGATGCTGCCCTGAGGAAGCATCGTGCACAGGACGGTTCGTTATTCTCTCAATCTCTGGTGAATTTCATTCTTTAATTTATTTGAAATGTGTCACACAAATTTCTGTCGATCTTCAGTTTCAGATGTCGCAGCTCCAGTCATTGTCTTTCCGACTGTCTGCAGCACCACATGCCAGCCCCGTTACGACAGTTGCACCAGGGCATATATCTACCGAGTTCGCAAGCTCAAGGCTATGCTATCGACCTGTGGTACGTGTCATCTTATGTTTGCACATGGAAGCGTGGCTGGTAACTGAAATCCCTCCTTTGTCTGTAGGCTCCATGCTCTTGAGGATGCTTCCAAACCTGCGGCTTCCCATTGGACTCATCCATCAGGCCAATGAGTTGATTCACAGCACTGTGGTAAGGGTTTTTACGTGTCTATTTCTTTGGCCTAGCTGATATGCGATGTACCTGTTTGTGTGCAGGCCGAAAACCTGCGATGGCTTCACTTGTCCGCGTCCGGCCACAGCCCTGCTTGCCAGACAGAGCTGCAGGGTTGGTACAGGCTGGACCAGCCTTCTATCCTGGACTTATCATCTTCTACCGGTGTCCAAGAGGTTAGTGGCAGTCTCCTCTTGGCATGCCTTGGTGCTCATACAGTAACACAGGTGCCCCAGAAAGCAAATGTACAGGTCGCAGAGGGTGAACCTCCAGCTGACATGCCCATGGATGTTGATGCGGACAAAATTGAGTGGAGTGGTTCGACTTCACCACCGCCGTTGTTCGCGTTGAACGCCGAGCAGGTATTCATAGTTGTCTTCCTTACATTGGGTCGGGATGCTCATGCGTTTATCTTGCCAGCCTGCCACACCAAGCTCATCCCCCTCTACCAGGAATGACAATGAAGATGTCGTTATGGAAGATGCCTGAGAGTTAGACAGGGACGCTTCTGCGACGATGGATGTTAGGAATTACCTAATGCAGTGTGCCGTGCATCAGAACCTTTACGCTAAAAGGGCGCAATGTCAAGTCTGGCTTGACATCTGGCACTCGGTATATATACAATTTTAGCTTACGAGCTGCTTTCCCAGGGCATCTCATAACAATGGACACCCAGTCCTCTGAACTACCCGTGAGCCATTCCGACAGCCATGATAGCAGCCCTATCCCTGAACTGGGGACTCAGGTCAAGAACGAAGAGGACGGCCATGGTGTCGATGTATATCCACTGCCTGTAGACGAGGGCAATTCATCTGCGAAGGGAAGGACGGGGAAGGCCGGAAAGAGAAGTATTCGAAGAGCCAGAGGCATGCAGCGGTGAGGCCTCCAAAGTCCCTTTTGGCCTGATCCGTGCCATTGACATAATGACTGTAGCGGTCTCCCAGCCCTGTTGCATGCNGATCTAAGGNGGAGATCNATGTCCATCGCTCTGCAAATGAGAAAGACGAGGTGTGTTGGCTACCGTCTGTCTCTCTCCTGTCCTCTCCATCTGAGTTACTCCTCTGTAGGCTACTGGCTTGNTCGGAGAGCTAGCCCACATGGCAAAGCAATTTGAGAGGCTAGNGCGGGCCTCTGAGCATGGGGTCCCCACGGANAGGACCGCGGCCATGTGCATCTATTTCTCATCCAAGTAGCAGCGACACATCCTATCTCCACATATACCCCTACCAACAGGGCTCCTTCATGTAGTACAAGAAACGGGGCTCGGCTTCGCCTCGCCCGATTTCTTTTGTCATGGTTTGTTTATGGTAGTAATCGGGAAAAACAACTGGATGGTACTTTCGATCCCAAAGTATAAGTAGACTGTACACGCAGCTGTGTATGTACTATAGCAGTTCAGAATATACTACGTTGTCCATCTTCTTCTGCCCGGGCGCAATTCTTACGATACAATTTCCTGGATATGAGATGGAATCGTATGTCGACTTTGTGTGGTTCTTCATTTTTGGCAAGCGCATCGGCCCAGCATGCGAAAACAGGGTGGTCTGCATTCCGAACAGGTATGTGAGGCACATGAAGTCGAAGTATTGTCAGAGCAGAGAGGACTTTGGGGACGCATTCACGACGGCGGAGCGTGAGCCGACTCTTATGACGGGCGGTGTCTGCGCCCAATCTCTGAAGAGGGCGTGACTCGCGAACGAAGCGCCATGCGTTGCAGTGTGGAAAACGATTACTACGTACAGATATCGATAGTGGGTTCCAGTTTGTGAAATGTGGATTCTGTACGAACGCGGGCATCAAAAAAAAGCAGCAAAGTTTCGAGAGCTGAAACACGCACCTTTGTTCGAGTGTGTTGTTGCTGTTCTTCATCGTGAGCACTGCCATCTTCAGCGCCGTCATGCACACCATCAGCACTGTGGGCGAGTGCCCGCACAGCATCCATCCTTGTGCAGAGGTCATCTGCTGCTGTCTGAAAATGAAAAAAAGGGACATCAGTAGGTAGAATGTACTATTGTGAGGCTGAACGTACCTCTCTGCGCTCGCGCCGACAGTTACGTTCATGTTCACTGTGTCTTTGTCTGCGGCTTTCATGTGTACGCGAGCTGTCATTCTCCTTGTCTTGAAGCAGGCAGTTTAGAAGTCAAAGATCATCGTTGAAGAGACCCTGAGCACTGACTTTATTAATGAGAGACGGTTTCCATAGGTTCGGAATGGTGGAACTGTTGAGAACAAAATTTGTCTTGAATTCATCCACTGTGAGGCAGCGGAGCAGAGATGGTATGTCATAATTCATGCTGAGAGATGCGAGATGCGAGAAGAGGAAGGAAAGAGGTGGAGAGGGATGCATGCTCCCCTGATATTTAGCTCCGTGCGACGGGGCCAACGCAAGGCTCCGAAGTGTCGGTCGATCGAGCCAAAGAAGTTGAAAGTGATGAGAAAGAGCACGGAGGTACTCACCATGTAAATCATAACATCATAGTGATGTGAGTGTATGTGGCCATCTGCAGCTATCCGAAATCATGGGAGAAAGGTCTAAAATTGTGAGCAGGAGAGTAAGTACGGCGAGTCGTAGTGGACTTCGCGTGAATTAGGATATATAATTGAATGCATGAGAATAACATGGCACGCCAAGATCATGAAGAGCGCTGGAAGTGGGCAGGTGAGTGTAAACGCACGTTAGTAGAGGAGAGCAAGATGCAGAGGAAAAAGGCTGAAGACAGCGTTATGGGCCGTTAGTCGCGCATGTCACGCACCTAGCATTTCTTGACTGGCGGCATGTACTCAGGTGCGAAACCTGGGTTACAGCAAGATGTTATGTAGAAGAACGCATATCGTAGTCGAAAAGTTACTTTTCGGAGGGTGTCGTCGGGCGATGGGCAGGGTACAGTATGTCAACAGTTGGGTGGAGCGCGACGGCACCGCACGTCATGACTGGAAAGGGAAAGGCCGAGGTTTACACCGAGGTGCGCACGCGCGGAGGCATGTTGTGAGAACGATATACCCTATCATCTATTCCTCTGCGTCCGACTTCCGCACCCTGCAAGCCTGTTTTCCCAGCCGTATAGGTCAGAGATATTCGTATTGATGCCCACATAATGGCAAGTCTCTTGTTATTCTCAGCTCAACCCAGCCCAATGATAAGGGCCTCCATGCACCTGATATTAGGACTCACGGTCGTTTCGATCTCCCCCATCAGGAAGGGTGGGTGCACCGTGACCTTCGAGGGTGATGTGTCGCATCTGACACCCCAAGGGCGCCGTCGTATGACGAGATGCATGCCGCGGCGAACAGGCCTACGTTATAGAGGGTCGGACCGCGGCGACGACATGGTATCCTTGATAGAACGTCCGAGGGATCTGATAGAGGGCTCTGGGCGTGTCGCACCTTTGGCTTGCGACTCTGTTGAGTACGCAAAGATACCAATCACCTCTCGCTGCATAAACCCATGATAGGCACCGGGCTGGAAGCCGCTGTCGACCCGCACCTGTTCGAAAGCTTCGGCTGCGTCGAGAATAACTTGTTTCCAGTCAGGGGCTTGGGGCTGGCCGATGAAGCACCCCCTCTCAGTCTCAATGATGTCAAGCGCTGACGTTGGGGTCCTTGAAGTCGGACAGACAGCCCATCAGCACGAGCAGAAGGGCAAGAAAATGCACACTTACTTTCCATCCCACGGGACTATCTTGAGCCCTATCTTCTCAAGGTCCTCGAGAGAGAAGGGAACCTTGCCGATTTTCTTCTGGGGCCTGGCGGTGTACGCATTTTGGCTGACATGGAAGTCACTGGCCCGATGATCCACATGGATGGTCTGAGGTATGCCGTGTCCCTGCGCCATCCGCGCTTTGAGCTTAAATTCAAACGGCGTGCTCGCGGTGGAAGATGGACTTGCACGTCACCCGGTTGAGTCGGCCCTGTTTTCCCTTTCTCCCTTTCTTTTTCTTCTTGCCGAGGGCAGTGGTTGCCGCATTTGTGCCTGTTGTTGTGGAGGGGTTGGCGTTGACAAGTAAGGACGGGGCTCTGTGGGCAGGAGTACGGAGGGGCGGCGCGGCCGTGCTAAAGACCCCTGGGGACGAGAACTCCTGCAGCACGGCTGCTGCATCGACACCGCCCACATGGTCGGCGAGCATCTGGGCCGCCTCGTTCTCCAGCGCACGCTCCAGCAGGGCCCCGAAATCTGCCTGCATGCGAATGGCAACCATGGGGCTTGTGTCCTGGGCTGAGGTTAGCAGGGGCCGAAGCAAGAGAGACGGTGTGCGCACCGAAGAGAACTGCTCATCGAGCGCCAGAGGCACATCGTCTGCAGAAGCAAAAACAGGTGAGTGCATCGTCGGAAGGTTGAGAGAACGGGACGCGAGCAACCACGTGAGGCCCCCCTCCTGCCACCCCCGCCAGAACCACCGCAAGCCAGTGAGGGCCAAACGATGTCGTCTGGGCCGCGGCGGCAACCCATCAGAGTTCCGGCGGCGAAACGAAGGGCGCGGGGGTGGACTCGTCTTCTACTTTCACCGTGTCAGCGTCGGGGAGGGTGTAGAGCGGGCCGGTGTGCGGGGGGAAGGGCGACTGGTGGTGGTGCTGGTTGTGGGTGTGGTGCTGGTTGTGATTGTGCCGCCGAGAGGTGGGCGCGAAGGGGGAGTCGAGCGATGGGGAGAGTGAGGCCGAGAGGACGGTACGCTGGGAGGACTCGGGGTATTCGGAGAGGGGCGGGGGACGTGCTGGCGGAGGGGTGCGGGATTGGGGGCGCGGGGGGGCTGTAGAAGGACGAGTACTGCGTGTCGAGGGTGTTCCAGGACGAGGAGGATGGCGGCTGCGGGGGCGGGGGTTGTGCGTGCCATTGCGGGTGGGGATCGGCGGTGGCGGAGAGATAGGTGCTGGCGCGGGGGGAGATGTGCTGCCAGGGAAGGGACGCGGACATGGAATTAGCGCGGTCGCATGCGTCGTAGCCCGAGAAAAGAAGATTTCTGTCGAGAGCGGCGACGAGCATGGGTGGGATGCGATGGGAATGATGGCGTCAGTAGACTCGAGCTTTATCCAGGAAAGGCCCAAGGTTTGATGAACGCTTACGTCCTGCACCGGTTCGGGCGACTCTTTGTCAATTGTCTGCTGAAGGACGAGCTGCGACTATGAACGAGTGCGACTGTTATATCCGACCGGCGGCGCGGTCCTCAGCGAATCCACGTCCCGATCTGAATTAGATTCCTTCCAGCCGTGCTGCCACCGTTCATACAGCGCTTCCCAACACGATCCGCACCCACGCCTCTCGTAATCCCATCTCCTTTCTTGGTCTTATTCACCGTTGTCCCTGCAATGGAAACGCGCTCGCCTTCTCCGTCCCTCCTCAGCCCGCCACCCAATCGCGGACGCAGCTGGGCGTGCCTCCGAAGCGACAGACAGCCTCCGCCTCGAGATCCAATTTACGTTTTCCCTCCAGATCCCCATCTGCCCGGCGAAATAACCTTAATGAGCCCGTAAGTCTTCCTGCGTTTGTACACCGGCCTCCCATCATTCGTGCGCCCCTCCAACCCACTGAACTCCCGCCGCGCCATAAATGCAAAAATACTCCGCGACGCAGACTCCGCCACGCGAGACGCTGCCCCGGCGCTGGCCCCGCGCGATACTCAACGGCAGCGTCATCGTACCTGCAGCACGATCTGATGGCAGCGCCCGCCCGCACGCAGCGCAGAATGCTGCGTGCACCGGCGCTCGATGCACGCCCCATCACGCCGAGCTCGCCGGACTCCGCGCTGCACCTTCCCCTCCCGTCGCTGTGCCTGCCTGCCAGAGCCAGCCGATCGCTTCCCGCCAGCGAGACATGCAGCATCTGATCTCGCGCGTGCAGGAGCCTTCGGTGAGCATGTATGTGTGGCATTTGCAAATTGCGGCACGCTGTTCGTCAAGACCCCGGTGGCCCGCAGCGCGCCTTAATAACCTAACTATGGCAGGATATGAATTCGCGTCATTGCGAACGTACAAAGTTGCCCTGCGTCCAATCAGGCCGCGCAAATCTGAAATCACTGGGCCCGAAGCCGTAAACAATGTCCGAGATGAAAGCCTTGGACAAGGCGACCCATACTCGTCCACCCTGCGCCTTTTGCGTTGGTTTACGAGCACGAATCACTATTACCACGCCCAGCAACGCGTCCATCCCAGAATCACGCATCACCGATCAACGACGTCTTCGGGAGCCCGTCAAATGGAAAAGAAGCGGCCTCCGAGCCACAGAACGTATCCTGAATGAAAAATAGGCCCGCCAAGTCATGCTTGCGCCATCGATCTCACCTGTCCACGGATACCATGCCCCTCAGTGATCTTGGCCCATCACACTCACCACCCCGCGTGCCCGCTTACACAGGTCCGCCAGCACCAGATCCTCGTTCCCCAGGCTGCCGCAGCCGCGCTTCCTGGATCGATGCGCGCAGGGCGAACCGCCCCGCACCCACGGTCCAAGATGTACAGTGCGATCCACGACAGCGTCGCCGCATCAGAGACAGCACGTCTGCACCCAGGCACCGAGGCGCACCCGTGCCCGGCGGAGCAGCGGGCCTCCAACTCGCGAGACTGCGAGCCAGAGCCAGAGCCAGATGGACGCGTTCATTAATGTGTCACCTGCTTCTGATCCTGCCCTTGGAGCGGAAGGCGCCACGACGTCCCGGTGGCGGTCGGTTGCGAAGCGTCGATGCTGAGCCCGTCGTCCGAGGGGCAGCGCGCACGCCCGTTCCGGTGGTCGGGGTGGGGCTTAGGACCCGCGCGGTGTCGCCTGCGCTGCTCTGGGCAGCGAGGGGGCAG
>SFCI01000217.1:0-26825 GCA_004681135.1 Hericium alpestre | reverse complement strand
ANGTGNCNAGNTGTCAANTAGCACGTACGTTGGCCTGNGATCGTCACGATCGTCTCGTACTAGCCCATCGCTAAGTGACAAATATACGTGGTAGCAAGAACGGCACTCACGCAGAGCTCCTTGTTGTCAATCAGCGTCATNCCCTTGGTCGACACNTTNAATCCTGTTGGANCGATCGCCCGACGCTGGACAGGGATTTNCAACGCAAANGACTGCGAGGCAGCTGCCACCAGTAAGCCTGCGATTAGCGCGAATGANNTCATGGTGAAANAGAGGAAGCTATCTGCTGCCTNCCTTGAACTGAGTCGTGNATTTGTACTTGCAGCCCTGCAGGCAGGCTGTANTGCGCTGCCGCAGCCCTGTCTTTGCGCGCTGATGCAGCGGGCAGTTCGGGTCGGATACAGAAACTGTTATCTGCGAAGAAGNATTACTACCGAACATGCGGTATATGNTTCGGGAATCGTGGGTGAACCTGTAGATGTCTCTATGTCNCTGACTTGCAAGACTTATATCAACTAAGAGCNCTAGTTCGATAAAAACATTTCGCTCACCGAGCTTAGTATGCAACAACGTCCAAAGCCTTGTAGCACGCTCCGTCGACAAAATCTNTCGAANNGTTTCAAGCGCCGATGCTCACCGTTGTGATCACGCTGCNTGCGGACTGCGTGGCCTGACAGGGTCATACTGAGTGGCATCTGATATCAGTTGGCCGTGGCGTCAGNGACGAAGAGCGACAAACAGCGATGCGATGCGACTCACTTTCAAATCTACGGCATAATTTTTGTTTAGAAAACAACTGAATCAACAACTAGGACTCCCATCGAGCATCTCAAAGTGAGTCCCCCGCTTCCAATNGAAGAGNGATCACGAGATATGGCNGACGGAAGAGCTCGCGGCCAGTANCGATGTTAACGTGAATCATGATGTCGAACAGCCACCATTATCGCTTCTGTGAAGGATNTCAGCACACCTCTCTTGTTCAGGATCTGCCTGTGGGAGTAGCCCGCTGTAGTAGGCAGTTAGTAGGCAGTCGCGCCTTTCATACACAGCAGAAATGAATGTAAACTGTTCGCATATGGACATTTGACGCGAAATCATCTNNCTGCCCGCGATGCCCGTATNCAATCAGCANGATTGTGCAGAGCAAAAGGCATTTCCGNCAAGAAGNCCGATGACAGCGGGATTGCACTTGTCCAGTTCGTCCAGAAGCTTGGACAAGTCGAATTGTGAGATGCCGCAAGAACAACCTGCTTTATTCAGCCGGGTCAGCATTGCATTCACAGTGAGGCTGGCGACCTAGATGCCTAGCGGTTTGGAAGAGGTGGGTGGGTCTGCGAAGCCGTGGCTTTCGGAGGGAAGTGGGTGTTTTGGCCGCCACGCTGACATATGGACCCTGCGCTGCCAACAAGGGGCAGGAAGTCCGAACCCCCCCACCTCCCCCCCAGAACTGAGTGCGCGCTCCTAGCGATGCACATAAGGTTGGGAACATAACGGCATGTCGTTGCATGTCATGCAGACATCGATGGATGGGCATATGGCTGGATGCGGAGATGTAGTAAATGACCGAGGGCGGATGGTAAATGACTACGACACGAGATCAGATCCGAGATTCATAGAAGAAAGCGCGCGACTCACCAATGAACATCGACGCACCGCTGTCCAGCCCGTCCTCTTGCCGCACTTATTGCATTACGTTTTGGCAGTGCCATTTCCTCCGCGACAGACCGATGTTCATATCTCTGCGGTGGAAGCATTACCGCCAAGCCTACCTACGAACCTCAGGCCTGGACGAAGCACTCCAAATGCAACCCGACAACGCCGAGGCTAGCACCTCTGGCGTAAAGCAAAGCTCTCATCTCTTGCGCCTCACCCGCTCCTGCAGGTCAAGAACCGAACGCCGCCTCGCTTCTCCCGCACTGAAGCCGCCGTGATCTGTTTCCTAGTCAGCTGGCAGCCCGCGGCAACGAAGACCTTAGTCGCTTCGTGTAATTACAGGCGGTAAGTCGCTGGAATGCGACGGCGGTCCGATCAAAAATGCGCACCTCTGTGTCTGTGTTTGAGATCAGCCTTAGTCGAACTAGCCTGCGCCTCTCAAATACTTTCCCCCATCTGTGACAAGCTAGAAATCCTCCATCCACGTTTGATGAGGTTGCGGTTTACCAGTGCAATATCGACGTGAGGGTAGTGAGAACGAAGTTAGCGCTCATATGTTGTGGGAACTTCGAAGGGCGCGAAGCGCCCATGTCTAGATTAGATTAGATCGCGACTCCGACTCCCCGTCCACCCTCGACTCCCTGAAGCATTTGCTTTACCATCTCTCTCCTTCGAACTTTCTGTCAAGGTTTTGCCATGGGCTGCTAGCGTTTACGCCGTCCACTTACTCCCTAAACGTCGCACTTCTACCCATCAGCGAACCCGTGACGAACTTGTGCTGGCAGCTGCTTAATTCGAGGACGTGTCATAGACCTCAGGAAGCCTATGAAGACCACGGACGTTCTCGAGCGGGCTCGGCTGCCAGCAAGCATCCCCAAAATTCCGATCGTCCACATATGCATAGATGCAGAACGCAGACGAGATCTTGACGGGGCTCTGGGGCACTCCTCACGACATGCAGAAGCGAGACGCACCTCGAAAGACGTACACATGCACCCACACGAACCGTAACATTGACATTGAGCGTCTCTAGAGTCGAGTCATGCGCACGATCAGTACGATATGAGCCCTAGCAATGGAAAGTGGACGCGATCGCATTCTGGAGGCTTTGCGACCCTGCAGGCATGGTCTGGTCCCGGGCTCCGGCTGCAAACAGTCGCAACGCCGTTCTGACTTCGGACGAAGTGCTACCATCGTTCTAGCCCTCTATGCGACAGAGTACTGGTACTGTCAAAGGTATTGAGCGTTGCCCATGCGACCATCATTGAAACATTCGTTTCGTACCAAGTGACACCAACCGCCGTGCCCGCCCGACTTGCATTAGTCCGTGAACAACCCGCCTGTCTCGGCCGAACAGGCATCCGCCTGGCCCGACTTCTTTATGGCAGTGGCATATGCCTCCAGCGCTCTGTCTCGTACAGATTTTGCGCCCCCGGGGATCGAGTCCGGCGGTGCGGCTACGCATGCTGTTAGTTTACGATATTCACTTCGTGATAGAGGGGTGCGTACGTGTAGGATCTGTTTTAGGATAGACCTGTTTGATGGATAGTCAGTTGTTAGGAGGCGTGGAGTGGGCAGATGACACAGACTGCTCCGGGGTTCTCTGGTGTGGGCGAGGGCGGGAGGGCGTCGCTGGTTGAGCCGGGGAATTTCGCGTCTGCTGCGAGCATATTTATGAGACAATTGACAGGGAGCATGCATAGGGCCTATATTCACCGCGGGTTACTGCTCCGGGTGATCCTCGTCCAGGCATAATGGGTATTCGTAGAGACTTGCTGTGAGAGGGGACTTACAAGGATAGTCCGCGTCTAAAGTGACGTCATGGTCGGTGACCGATTCCTTTGTCTTGGACGCGAAATTTGAAAGTGGAGCGAGTCGCTACACTTCGTTGTTGTCCCCGGCGCCCTGGGAGAGTTTGTGGTCCCTGGTGACCCTGATCCACTTCCTCCACTCCTCCTCCTCGCCGCACGCACGAAGAACACGTTTTTCGCTGGCGCTTCTCATTCGAAGGGAGAAGCCGAGCACGAGGACGCCCATCTCAGCGAAATCTGCTCACACAGTCAATTGAAACCCTACGAGCTTCTAACCGGCGTCGGTCAGCGTCCAAATACCATAGCGAGCGAGCGCCCGCCATGTCCTTAGGGCTCTTGCCCTGCCTCCTCATCGAAACTTGCCTTTCGTTCCCCATCGCGCCTCTCTGCCATGTATCGCCCCTCACCCTCTCGCCCGCCTTCAATCCGTTCTCGGTCCAAACTCGCCGATGATCGCATTGAGCTCTACCACCCGACGGGCAGCCCCGTCTTCGGCGGCCGCACAATATCCGCCGCCGACAAGCGCGCTGCCTCCCGTGCCTCCCGCGCCTCGGGGCGCACGAGCCCGACCGACACCCTGTCCATATCCGACGAGAGTCTTAACCTGGGGCACGTCGAGAGTCACATCGAAGACATCAATGCTCCTTTCGGTCTGCGCGAGCTCGAGATGGGCTGGCAGTTCTTCCAGCCGTACCTCAAATCCAAGGGCTACATCCTGCGCCCGCGCTACTGGCCCGGATGGATCGGATCGTGGGTCGGGACAGACAGGGACCCGCTCAGCTGCGAGGACAGCATCGTCGTGGTGCGTATCCCGCTCCCTCCTTGTCCTGTTCTCACCCCATTATCACCGTGCCAAGGACTCGACCGTGATCGACGCCATCCGCGCGGCCGACAGCAAGCAGATCTGATCAAGGTGCACACGCCGCTCGCGCCGCCCGCCGCGGCGTTCGGGCACTGGTTGAGCATGTCGCTTTGGGGCGGGTCAGCGGATGAAGGGGGAAGGGAGGGATGGACGTACTAGATGCTGGCGATTATGCTGGTGCCCTTGGGGATGAAGTAGCCTTCGTAGACGTCATCTTGGGTCACGGTGTGTGGGATGGCGATGACGAGGGGGCAGGCCCAGCTTCGCGTTCCTATCAGTATCGCTGTGTTGATTGCAGGGAGGCAATACAACGCACCGGTATGCTTCCTTGACGAAGGCTTCGAGGTATGGGATATTAGCCCGGTCGTCGAGAGTGGGGAGGCGGTCGAGGGGCACGACGGCGTCGATCTCGGCTTGAGCCTTGCGCTGAACTTCGGGGTGGTGGATCATGGCCAGGATTGTGTTGTTCAGGGTCACCATCGTCTGCAGATCGCGAATCAGTGTGTGCTCAATGGGCATGGCTACTGGCTGTACTGACAGTTTCCTGTCCGGCTGGAGTGAGGGAAGGTGAGACAGGGCACTTCGCAGAAAAGGTGCAAGGATGTACGAACCTCCATACAGGATACCAGCGAGACCGCGAATATCATTCTCATCCACCGGGGAAACCGCATCAAGGCCGCCCAAGCTGGTGATTGCATCGCTGACTAGCGACCGGTTTGCAGTTCCGTCCCTCTTCGCCACGTCAGACCAATCCTCACATAGATGTCCAATCGAGAGCTTACCATCTTCTCCTTGGCCATATCGTAAGGAATGTTGTTTGCTTGCACGACCTCTCCTTTGATGGCTTCAATGATCCTCCTGTACCCTGCGAAAGGAGCGGTTGTGGGATACGAGTTGTAGAGCCATCTACGAAGAAGCGGTGAGTACCATACCACGGACGTTAGGCCAAGGATGCTACTGACTTCAAGGACGGGAACACATCTACCAGAGCACCGGACGCCTGATATGCCTCGGCGGATTTTCTAACAGCGTCATTCGCTGAGTTCTGAGGTTAGATAAGTGCGCTATAGGAAACACTGGTCTACTTACCCAACCGGACAAGATCGTGCTTGTCATCGGTTATATCAATGTCGTAGGAGATCCGGAAAATGGTTGACGTCGCATAACTACAATGCGAATCAAGAATGAGGCAGGTCAATGACGTAAAGCTGAGATATGCGCACATGAGAATGTGGTCGTAGAACTTGTCCGGTTGCGACGCGAAAGCAGAGAGTAAGCGTAAGGAGACTTCTTCGTGGATCGCGATGTACCCTCGCGCAGCGTTGGGGTTCAGCAGCGCGTTTGAAAGCTTTCTGTGCTTCCGGAATTGTGCGCCATACCGCATGGTCGGCATCGCGGCGTCCCATCCCAAGCTAAAGACACATGGAAGTCGTTAGACGAGGTACGAACGATGAACTTCGTCGCTTACATTTCGTTTTCCAGAACCATGTGAGGCCTATCGGAGTAGATAGCCCCACGCTTCTCTAGCAGTTCGATGGCGGTGGAGAACTTGCTGATGAGGATGCTTTCAACGCCAAAAACCGTGAAGCGGACGATGTCGCCTGGCGAAGGGAGATTTCAGCATCAGTCGACACGAACAACGGCAGCGAAACTAACCATATTGCTTAATCCAGAGTGGGAAGAGAAGGTGAGGGCGTTCGGCGTTGACGAGCTCCAGCAAGTTCCCAAGGAAAGGGTATCCCTTCGGGCCAGGTGGACGTCTTGTGTTCTTGTTGGACTGGTGACGATGATACGCGATGCCGAGCACTGCGAGACAGGCAATGCTAACAGTCGGTATCGAGATGAAGTCTGCAAGCACCATGATTTCTGAAAACAAAGATTAGGATGAAGGTACGGTGAGGGAGGCGTTCGCGCTCGTATTTGTCCTACAGTTTTCAAGGCTAGAACACGGCCCCGGCGAAGTCGCAGGTAATGCAACCATGCTGCTATCTCCAAATATGATAAATCGTCCCTACTTGATTGCGTGGTATCTCGGTGAAATGTAACTGATGGGCGGCATGCTGTGGTGGAAAGGTAAGCTGTCGTGTCCGTCGACCGCGATGCTGATCAACGCGTCGGGGCCACTTGTTCTCACCGATGCATCTTCGGATCTAGATGCCATCGGGGTGACCAGATATCGGTCCCGCGCCAAAGATTGGCGTCGCCGGGCCCGTAGATCTGGCTCAGATATCCCCGTTCCCACCTGAAAGGCGCTCAGGTCCTGGCATCCCGTCGCTGCATCCGTAGCGTGCGTATGTACTTTTAGCTCATGTCTTGGCCGCGCGGAGATCCGACCACAGTCACAATCACTAAGTATATGCTTCTGCCAGCAGAACCGTCAGACGCCCCGTTCTGGAGCTCTCGCTCCTGTTGTTTGACATCATGCACTTACCCTAATAACTGCGCAAGTTCACATTTTATGGGAAGCGCCAAATAATTTGGTTGAATGTGGCAAGCACAAACGCGTTCAAAAATACATCAGCATGAATATGGTATACTGTCCGGAAACTTCTCATAGAACTAGGGATATCCGGAACAACGCCAAGCCAGGCGCAATCTAGCTTCCACCGACAAACAGATAAGCTCTCACTACCCCGTTCACGACGTGTTCGACTCGAATGGCGCAACCTGCTCCTCCATCCACGTCCAGAGCTCCTTCCCGAGCTCTGGATCAGTCGCGGTCTTGCTTAGCTCGCCTTCCCGTGCCCAAGGCTTCAGATACTGCCGATGATGGTAAGCATGCGCGCACGAAGCCAGTTTGAAGGATTCTTACCTTTCCATTGAGGCTCTTCCCATCCGGATGGGTCGCTGCGTACAGCGACGACAAGGTGCCCATCGGCACCGGGTAGCTGATAATTTTCTGCACCAAGATAAGCAACAATGTCAAGTCTTCGTTACCCAATGCACATACCAATATCAGTTTGTATATCAGACTGTGGACATGGCGTGCCAAGTCCGACTTGAGCGTTCCAGGATTAATCGACGTGGATATAATGCCCTGGTCGGCATATCGGCGCGCCAGCTCCAGCGAGACGACCATGTTGCCGAGCTTGCTCTGCATATACAGCTTCGTCGTGCCAAGATTTTTGCGCGCGGGGCTGTCTTTGAGGGTGTTGAAGTCGATCTCATCGACCATGAGTCCGGCCCCGGACGACAGCGTCACGACGCGTGCTTCACCTGTTGTTTTCGCGGTAGACAGAAGGAGGGGGAGAAGGAGCTTTGTGAAGTAGAAGTGGCCTGAAGAGAAAAGTTAGGATAGTCATGCGACCTTCATTGTTCCTTACCAAGAACATTGGTGCCGAATTGCAGGTCGTAACCTATGGTCCGATGTCAGACAAGCGCAATCACCACAGTAGAGACAGCGCTCGCGCACCATCTTTTGTGAGCTGCTCGATTGGACTCATCATGACACCTCTGATGGAGTCTGTCAGTTTTCATTGCGTCAAAGATGTGGAGATACGCACGCGTTGTTGAGGAGAACGTCCAGTTTCTTCTCTTTTCTGATATCGGAAGGAGTTGTGGGAACGAACTTGCCCATGCAAACGAGTACTCACTCAAGGAACTGTCTCGCAGACTCTTTGACGGATTTCAAGTCGGAGAGGTCAAGTTGGAGGAAGAGCGCTTCCTTCCCGGTCACATCCCGGAGCTCGTCAATCGCCGCCTTGGCCTTGCTCGGGCTGCGCGCGGCGAGATATACAGTTGCATTGTGTTGGAGGAGCACCTGCACAACCATGATTCTGGTCTACGAATCGCAAACCGCTGGACTTCATACCTTGATTGTCTCCTTTCCCAGACCCGTGTTACCTCCAGTGACGATGATGATTTTCCCACTGAGGTCGGGCACGTCGTCGACGCTATATGTCGGGCTCGGGGGAAACGTATCTTTGTAGACAGCAAGCGCGTTGCCCATGGTGATAGCAGGGATTCAGGGACCGGTGCGGCGTGGGGAGGCTAGATTCTGATCAGCGCTTCGCCTTGCCTTGGAGAAGGTGTAAACGGGGAAAAAGTCGAATTGGAAACTGGTAGAGACGCGCACCTCGGGGGTTCTGAGTATAATTTATAAGACGCACCTTGGCTCATAACGTCCGAAGTCCATGGGAGGCACAGATGCCGCTCAAGTGACGAATCAGTATGCCGAGCGCTTGCTCAACGCATCCGGCTGATGTTCATTCCAGTGGACCTCCCATAGCGTAGAATAACCCAAGATTATAGAGCTCTCAAACTCTTGATGGAATAGGTGTAACATGGCGCTCATTCAGTGGACGGAGCAAAGAGTTCGTTGAGTTCAACTTCAAGCGTTGACTTCATTTATTGTCGTGGATCCTCGTGTTTCCCACGCTTTCGCTCGGAGCCCTCCAGCGCTTCTTGAACGTTGGATTGTGGAATGGACAGCCAGGAAGCTCACCGGCCATGGACGAACACCGGCCTCATGGAGACTCGGCTAGAGCGCCAGAGAGACCTAGACAGAATCCTGACAGAATCCGTCCAGAAAGTACTAACTTACCATTATTACACCGCGACGCCTGTTAACCTCCGTGATCGACCGGATTGATGTACGTCTTCGTCGCCTTGTGATTCCTCGCAGATCTCCTGGACCAGTATTTCATAGCTTACCCCTTGCAGTTTGCAATGCGCCCGGACCCGACGACAAGAGCGGAGTCTGTCTGCAGCTGGCACTATGTAATTAGTCGCTTCCGACTACCGCGGCCCGCCTCGTCGCCTCGTTCCTGCTCGCAAACAAACCGTGCCTCCGCTCCAAACGGATGCATACGCGACCGATGCGTACGCCTTGCGCGATACTAACCATGCATAGCCACGACCCGATTTCCTTGATCAAGGTGCGCAGGTAAGTCGCGCTCTGTCTCCGAATCCCTCCCAGGTCCGACTTTGCCATGGACACCTCTCAGCTTTTGACCCTCTGGAACGACCGCGTGCCGCAGCTGGGCGTAGTTGACCTCAGTCTTATCGGCGTGGGCGCCGTCGTCGTGTTTGCATGGCTCTTCTCCGGAGGCAAGAAGGCGAGGACGCCCCCGGGCCCGCGCCCCCTCCCGATTCTCGGCAATATGCTGAGCATCCCAACGACGCATCCGTGGAAGATATACGATAAATGGTGTCGTGATCATAGTGCGTGTCGTGATTTTGGACAATGTGTCCTGCGAGCTTAACAGTTTGTAGATTCGGACTTGATGTACCTGCGTCTCCCTGGCGGAAACGGCATTCTCGTCCTCAACACAATGAAGGCCGCAACAGACTTGCTGGTCAAACGCTCTACTATCTATTCCGATAGGTATGTTACGTCTGCCGTATGTTCTCTGTGGTCATTCGCGCTCAAATTAGACGTGAACAGGCCACAATCCATTATGCTGAGCGATTTGATGGGAATGTCGTGGGTGTTTGGACTTATGCAGTACGGTGACGCATGGAAGCGTAAGTCCTTCCCGTCAAACCACTTATGTCGCATAATAATCCTTGGATCGACAGAGCACCGTAGGCTCTTCCACCGCGAGTTCGAAGGGTCAGCAGCTGTGCGGATGCACGCGCTGAACGCGGCGCGGCGTCTGCTCCAGCGTCTCTTGAACAGCAACGTGAACTATGCGCGGGACATGCAGCTGTTCGTCACAAGCGCTTCTCTGTCAAGATCTATCTAACACATGATGCAGGACGACCGGTGACATGATCTTATCTGCGACGTACGGCATCACGCCAAAGTCGGAAGACGACTACTTCATCAAGCTCGCCGAAGGCCTTGTCGGTGCCCTCGCTGTCGTCGCTGGCGGTGGATTCCTTGGTCAGTCGGGCTCCCTGAATTATGCATTTCTTGCTGATAGGGATACAGTCGATCTCATCCCGCCCATGAGGTGGATTCCAAGGTGGTTCCCTGGTGGAGGATTCAAAAAGCAAGCGGACGAGTGGAAAGGTCTTGGCGTAACAGCGCGTTCGGTACCATTCAATCACGTCAAGGAGCAGCTTGTTCGTAAAGTTGATCATTTACGCGTTGGATTGCGAGGCACTGATGCGTTATTTCAGGCGAATGGCACTGCTCCTCCCTCTGTAGCCTCGCACTTCCTCGCTGCTCACCAGGAGGACGATGAGAGCACCAACGAATCCAAGGAGTTCATGCAGAACATCCTCGCGGAGGCTTATTTGGGCGGTGCTGGTGCTGTAAGTTACTTTTGGCATACCTTGCTTAAGCATAGCTGACATCTGTCTTCTGCAGACCGTCGGCACCCTATGCACATTCACTCTCGCCATGGCGCTGAACCCCGACGTGCAGAAGCGCGCGCAGGCCGCGATTGACGAGGCCCTACATGGCGAGCGCCTCCCCGACTTCACCGACTTCGGCAACATCCCCTACATCGACGCGCTCATCAACGAGGTTCTGCGCTGGCACCCCGGTGCGCCGCTCGGCCTCTTCCACTCCTCAAACAAGGATGACGTCTATGAGGGCTACCTCGTGCCGAAGGGCACGTTCATCTCGCCGAACGTGTGGGCCATCTTGCACGACCCGGCGGTGTACGGCGAGGACGTCGACGAGTTCAGGCCTGAGCGCTTCTTGACGAAGGACGGGAAGCGTAATGATGTTCCAGATAGTGAGATCGCTTTTGGCTTTGGACGGAGGATCTGTCCGGGACGACGTGAGTGCTTTTTTGTCTGACTAAGTCGTGTCTCTGACGAGGGGCGGTTCAGCCATGGGACGCGATACGCTGTGGATCACGTCCGCTTCCATCTTGGCAACTTTCGATATCACGAATCCCGTCGATAAGGAGGGCAAGCCGCTGGACCCGGCCTCCATCGAATACTCGAATTCGATGTCCAGGTACGTTACGTTACGTCCTGTTCTGTTGGACCAGTGGATGGCTAACAGAGGGCGCTTGTTCACAGTCGTCCACCCTACTTCGACTGTACATTCAAGTTGAGGAGCAAGGCCGCCGGGGCGCTTGTGCAGAACGGCCTGAACGAAGCATAGACAGTGACTGTCTGGATTCTGTAGATATAGTGTGGGCTGTTTGTTATATTATTCATGTCATTTTTTTTGTTTCCTACTCTCATGTACTCAACAATTCAGCGATATATGGATATAAAAAGCATCTTCTGTGTGAGGCCGGTTATGAAGATTGCCTGTATCTCTCAGCTGAGCGACAAGGACAGGAAACAGATCATAACAGGAAGGCTGATGTGTAAAGTGAGGGACACAAATATGCATGCATCTAACGGAAAATCCATTCACAGCACCAGATGGCACAGTCGATAGACGTGACCCCCGATTTTCGAGGAGGATATAAATAAATGCGACGAGACCGGCACATGCAACCCAATGATGTAGATGGTCCCGACACCCGACAGGTTACTATGGTGGGGTAAATCCACCATTTTCCAGTTTCCAGGTCAGGTACGAACTCAGGTGGTGCAATCCATCTATTCATGAGTTGTATCGTCGAGGCGACCCGCAGATTAGATGCACTGGCAATAATTGCGCATCGTAGAAGTAGAATGCCAGTGTGCCTGTTCGACATCTGAATAGATCACAGGGCTTGAGTTCGCTCCCGCGGAACACGCAGCCTGTAAGTGCGTAGTCTAGGGCCCTGGCTAACAAGCAAGCTTCGACCCCTTGAATAACTGTGAGATGATTCTATCTGAGTACAGCTTCATGATTGTCCGTGACATCGCGTATCGACATCTGGGAACGACGGGGACAAGGTAGTGACCACGTTCAGGCCCCTCCGTCAATGGCGGTCATTCACGATCCGGCTAAGCTCTTACCTATGCATTAGGCGAAGAAACAGAAACGGATCAGCCTCGAGAAACGTGTGCTTTGGCGGGATCATCACGTCGCCCAGGCGAGGCGATGAGATCTCAGCGCTTGAGCGCTGCGACTGAAAGCTCCGATGGCTTATTACATGTCCTGATTTTACATTATGCCGAGCCATCTACTGTAACATAAGCATGCAGTTGCCTGGAAGCGGTCCTAACTTTTCGTGATGTGACGAATAAGCTTTGGGGATGGAGTAGAATGCGAATGCAGCGTACGACGTACGTATGAGATCTTGCGCTCCAGCAGGGCTCGGCGGATGTTCCTCGACGGACTGGAGCTCGTTGGGTTTATTTAAAATCCGAGATACTTATGTTTAGTACCGTTTCATATGCTAGGATACACCAGAGAGGATAACAGAAGAGGATATGTAACAGAAGGGACCTGATCAACATGAACATCTGATAGTTCCTGCCATTCGGCGCCTAACAGCTTGCACTCCATTTGAGACTCCGCTCGAGCAGCAAATATTCCAATCACGATACACGCGCACTTTGTTTTCTTTCGTCGTGGTTACAGCAGCTGGGGACTCCGAAAACGCACGCTATGCGATCTTGCTGCATTTCACGCATCTGCGCAAACCGCGCCCTCTGTGTCAGGACTGCTCCCATCAGGCTCAGGCGTAGGCGGTGCATCGCACCGCTGTGCCGTGCACATGCAGGTTCATGAGCGGCCATTGGGGTAAGTATACTTGGCGGCGCTTGGACACGAATCGAGCTGGTACGCTTTCATATTAACAGGACCCGTGAGTTATTCAAATGTAGCCTCCGTTCCTTGTCTCCTCCAACAATGTTGGACGTCAATCCGATCATCCGGTTCGCCTGAATGTGCGGACACAGCTAATGATATTGATCCCAGACGTGATCGTTGACTTACGAATGGAGGCACCACCATAAGCCAGCGCTCGGTCACAATTCACTGGGACCATGGGACCCTGTTGGTACAGATTTAAATACTGCGATGTTCGTCATGGCTATCGTCCAGTTTTCTACTCGGCCATGGCTTTCCTCAAAGCCCGTCTCGCGGCGCTTTTATCTGTGGCTGTTTCTTGCAACGCAGTTCTCTACGACGATGCGAAGAAGCTTCCTTCGACATCTTACGACTATATCGTCGTTGGTGGTAAGCCGTGTTCGGTTGTTGTGTTCTTTGAATCATCGTTGACGATGGAGCAGGTGGAACCGCTGGCAGTGTACTCGCGAACCGACTGACGGAGGACCCTAAAATTCAGGTGCTCGTATTGGAGGGAGGTCCATCGTAAGTCTCGCGCGTTTTCTAGTCCGGTTTCCTCTGTAATGACGCGTCATCAGTGGCCAAGGTGTCCTCGAGCTCGAGATTCCGTTCTATAACCTTTATGGGCCCCATGACCCCTTGTGGAACTGGAACATCTCAGTGCTGCCGTGAGCATTCTACCTTTTCCATCTCTCATTTGCATCTCATTCCTTGACAGTCAAGACACAGCTGCCGATCGCGTCCTGGTATACCCTGCAGGCCGTGTGCTCGGTGGGACAAGCATGATCAGTAAGCATATTCCTCGGGTCTTGTCACGCCTAGTCTCATCTTGCTTTAGACGGAATGTACTACTCCCGTGGCCCGTCATCTGACTGGGATAGGATGGCAGCTATTACGAGTGACTCTGGGTGGTCTTGGGATAAGATCTACCCGTACTTCATCAAGGTGAGGAAGTTTATCAACCGACTGTAGAGGTCTCGGACTGACGTGCGATTTCAGAGCGAGGTCCTTACTCCTTCTGTTGGCGGTCGTAACACAACCGGTGAACTGGACCCGTCGATTCACGGAAAGCAGGGCATCGTCGCTACCAGTTCTCCTAATTGGTCGTACGAGACAGATCCTCTCATCATTGCCGCCTTGAACGAGCTTGGTGGGCCTTACTCGCCTATCCTTGACTTCAACAATGGGTCTCCTCTGGGTGTTGGTAAGTGCGTGTCTTTCATTGCTACGCGTTGGCTCACTAGATGTCACAGCTTGGTTCCAATACACTATGCGCAATGGCAGTCGCGAGGACGCGGCAACCTCATACCTGGCAGACAAGTTCTTGGGACGATCGAACCTGCATGTGTTGGTAAACGCGACTGTTGACCGCGTCGTTCAATCAAAGAGCGGTGGTCGCGTAGATGGGGTGGAGTACCATCTATCGAACGGTACTGGTACGTTTGTGTTAACATCCATGAAATGCTGCTTCTTTCTAACAAGAAGCTAGGCTCTACTCTCCATGCAACTGCATACAATGAGGTCATCGTTTCTGCTGGCACTTTCGGCACACCTCATCTCCTGCTGAACTCCGGCATTGGTGACAACAGCACCCTGGCCAGCTACAATGTTACTCCCATCGCTCACGTTCCCGATGTGGGCAAGAACCTGACTGACTACAGCACGGTCATTTTGACCTGGAGCGTCAACTCAACCACGACCTTATATGATCTGATTACCAAGAACGAGACTTTCGCGAACGACTCGCTTGCTCAATGGACCGCGTCCCACACTGGCCCCTTCTCCAATGGCGTCAGCGACCACATGTTCAATCTCCGGCTGAATGAGTCAGACCCTGAGGTTCAGCAAATGCTGAAGCAGTACGGCGATCCGTCGTCTTCGGACAAGGCTCCTCACATCACGTTGCAGTTCGTGGTATGTGTCGTTTTGCTCAAGAAGTCGAGTCTGTGACTAAATGAGACTCTTCAGGAGGGTGGACTGGGTAGTGGAAACTCGATCAGTATGGAAAACTTCGTAGTTACTCCGCTTTCTCGCAAGTCTTTCTCATCCTCGCAGTTCTACTCCTCTAAATCGTGGTCATAGGTGGCTCTGTCACTCTCAACACCACTGACCCCCTTGGTCCACCCGTCGTCGATGCTGGCATCTTGACCAGCCCCTTCGACGTTTTCGTCCTGGAGCAGGGCATCCTCGCCGCGAAGAAGTTCTTGTCCGCGTCCGCATGGGACAATTACATCATCGCACCAGGAAGTGGCCTTGATGCAGGCATCCCTCTCGACGGCAGCGTCAACACCACCGCGCTGGAGTCGTACATCCGCACACAGGCCACTCCCGGCTGGCGTGAGACGGGCACTGCAAAGATGTCGCCTAAGGGCGCCCGGTGGGGTGTCGTTGACCCCGACTTCCGCGTCAAAAATGTGCAGGGCCTGCGGGTCGTCGATGCCTCAGTCTTCGTAAGCATTTTCCTTCTTTCTAAAAAAGCGCTTTCTCATAGTTCTTTTCCAGCCGGAGATCCCGTCTCTGCATACTCAGATTCCCATCTACGCTATCGCTGAGAGGGCCGCAGACTTAATCAAGGGGTCGCATAACGGGTCGCATTGAGGGTTGATCTTCGTGAACTCCACCCTAATTCCTGGGACAGTTTAGTGTACATTCCTTCCTCTATTTCTCCTTGGATAGATATCTGCCCAAGCAACATTTGTCGTAATATAGCCATGGATCGATGCAATTTAATGTCATTCCTTCATTTCCCGTTGCACTTCCGTGTTTAGGCTTTCAGAGTGTTAATAACCTTCTGTCTGCTGTACTGGCCCGTTAGACGCATTCTTCATTTCGTGCAAACTTTTTAAAAAAACATAAGAAATGAAATAACCGGCCCGCCCAGTCCCGGACCTGGCATCACTCGCGAGGCGCTCGCGGCAACGCTCACCACGCCGCGCTGTCCAGCACCTCTCCAACGACCGCAATGCCCCCTCTCCCATCCAGTTTTGACTCGGCGACCGCAGCATCAATATCATCCATCGGACGGCGTCAGATTGACCTTACAGACTTCCAGATTCCGCGTCTGCGGGCGTGTCGCGAGTCACTAACCGTGCAGCAGCAGCATGCGGCGGAAATTCGGGAAGATTTGGATTCACTGACGCATGCTATTGAGGTGAGCCGAACTTGAGATGCAGCCCATGGTGGCGATAGCTGAGTGCAATTCGCGCCAGTAGGCTTTAGAGGAGGCTGTGGAGGAACAGCGAGGAGCGAGGGCAAGGCGAGATCTCAGAGGCGTGGTGGAGGAGTTCAGGACCAAGTTGGCGAAGTACGTGATGCATTGCTTCAATGTTACGAGTTGCTGAAGACTTCTGTGGTCCATAGTCTGCGCAAAGACGCGCGCTCTGCGTTGCTCGCGTCCAAGCGCGCCATTGACACGCAGAATGCGTCCAAGCGGGAGGAGCTGCTCCGCTCTTCTGTCATGAAGACCAAACAGACTTCCGGAGAGAAGACGGCGTAAGTCTGCCTTCCGACCGAATGCTTGGCTTTTTATGAATCCGACGCCTCTTAAAGGGAGGATGCGTTAATGAAAGCGAATAACGACGTAACGGATACTTTGCATCGGACCATGGGCCTCATGCAGGGAGAACTCGAGCGCTCCGTCCTCTCCGTGCAAATGCTAGGTACGTGCTCTCTATTTTTTGTCGGTATACCATGAATCTTACCCGCTGCAGAATCCTCCACCAAGACGCTGTCTTCGACGTCCATAACCCACGACGTTCTCACCGGCATGCTCGGCACCTCGAAGCACCTCATCACCGCGCTCGAGAAGTCCGACTGGCTCGACCGCCTGCTGATCCTCGCCGCGCTCGCGTTCTTCATCGTCATTGTGCTTTTCATCCTCAAGCAGCGCATCTTCGACCGTGGCGTCAGGATTGCCTTCTGGTGGACGCGGTTCTTACCGGATATGGGTGGTGGGACTGGGAAGGGCATGGCGGGTGCGCTGAATAGGGCGGAGGCGGGCAGCTTTTCACCGTCTGCGTCCTCTGTGGTGGCAGCCGCGGCAACCTCGGTGTCGGCGGCAGCAATGATGGCTTCGAGCGGCTCAAAGATTGTCAGTCAAGGGCTGAACGCTGTGACGGCGTCGCCAGTGACAGGCGACAAAGCCGTCGGCCATATTTCGGATTCTCTCGAACAAGTGTTGGGAGACGTGACATTCTCGGAGACTGCCCCAACGCCTTTGCCCGCAGAGACCGCTGTGGAGATGCCGAGAGGGCCAGATACTGATGCGCCTGGTACGGTCCATGATGAATTATGATGATCTCAAAGGAATATTTTATTGTGGTCGTCGCGGTCCTACATGGCCAGTCCGTTTCAATATGACAGTGTCGCTCTGAGAGAACAGTTATTGCCATAGTAAGTGATTGCAAGTCAACTCTGATCACAACGTCGACGTTGGTTATGTACAGGGTATTTGACCACGCGACGCGACCGCGATGGGTTCATCATCACGATCACGATCATCTCTTTGCAACATGGCGCGGCGGCGCATGCCTGCGTTGTGCACAAAGACAATAGATATCTCACGCACGGACCCCTTCACCGAGGGTTTAAAAGATCTTCCATCAAGCCATCTTGCCACCATCATCCAGGTCGAAGACCACGTCACTCGTCATGCACAAGATCCTTCTGGGTCTCCCTTCGCGAACTTGTTGCGGCGGATTCGCACCATGCTTGCATCAATGCATGGTCGTCAGTCGTGGCTAGTATCCACCTCCCTTTCATCACCTTTCCCTGTCGCATTTCTGTCTCTTGATGGCCGAGGGCCTCGTTACCCCCGGTCTCCAGCGCACCCCACACCATGTACAATATTGCGGGAGCTTTGAGTTCTACTCCAGGAGCTCGAAGTTCCGCTCGGATTTCCTCAGCAGGGCTGCTCTAGGAGCAGTGCGGTAAAGGGTTGGCGCTTGCGTCGACTACTTGCCGTCGCGGACTTCGGTCTGCATGCACCGCTAGATGGTGTCCCCGCTGTCATTACCCCGACAGCACGGCAGCTGTAGTAGCACACAACCCGACAACACGGGACAGCATCGCCTACTGCCTTCACCCAGGCAGGGATCCCCACTGCGCCACCAGGCAGTGTTACCGCCGTCATCGCCCGGGCGGCGGCCGCATCTGAAGTACCCATCAGATGATGGTACACGACGTGGGCTACCATGCCCGGAAACGAGCGCAGTCGAAGCCGACCGAGGGCGAAGACCATGGGCTTATACGCTGGTCGCCCGTCGAACGCTTCAGGTCGCGCGACCACAGCTGAAGTCTGTCTGCATTGTATAGCAGCTGTGCACGCGTCCGTTACCGTAGGAAGACCGAGAGTGTCAGGGATTGGGCGAAGACCGACAAATCGCGCAGAGGCCTTGGGCCCGAGCGCGTCGTACGGCCGTGTCACACAAGGCGCGCGTTGCTGTACGTGCTGAGGAGCCGAGAGTGGGAGGCATGACGATTGTGCCGCGCTGGAGAACTTGTACGAGGGGAATGGCGATGGAGAAGAGGGACGTGGTGCTGGCCGCGGGCTTGCCTCGTGGTTCGCAGTCTTGTCTTCGCGACGGACACGAAACAGCGCAATCCGCCTTCTCTCGACTTGATAATTTTTGGAAAATTCATACCTTCTTCGTGGAGGTCTCTTTAAAGAATATTGAGTAGCACAGAGTAGCACCTGTAAATAGAATCTTGTTGAATTCGAGTTGTGCTGAAGATGCAGGTTTCAATTGCAGCGAGACTAGGCGTGACGCGCTCTCGCGAAGAGCGTCACTTGAAGTGACAACGACTACCGTGACATGGGCGCCAATTGGGCACTTAACTTGTCTGCCAGAGCGGCTTGGAAGCCTCCTGGCATCGTTTCTACCAGCCCCTCTTGTCCTGTCGTTTCCCTCATCGCCTTTATCCTGCAACTCATACACAATTGCTACACGTGTTGAAGGCGATAGCGATAGGAGCTCTGCCATTCTCCCCTAATCCACAGGTGTTCGCCGTTTGACAGTCGTTTGACGCGTTATGTCGAGCTCAGCCAATGCATCTACTACATGCGCCTCCCATATAGCGAAGAAGCACAAGAAAGGGAAAGGTCACGGATCAGGGGATCAACGTCTTCCAAAACCGTCATATCTTGACCGTCTGCCTGTTGAACTTCTCGCAACGATCCTCTCATATGCTCGATCGCCGAAGGATGTCCTCGCAGTCGCGCGCTGCAACAAGCATCTTTGTGCTACCCTCGTCAACCCAGCAAATGTTTGGATATGGCGCAACGCGAGAAAGGAGTGTATCTCTGGTGCATTGCCTGATCCGCCGCCGTGGATGAGCGAGCCTGCATTCGCCGCCTTCGTGTTCGATGGGGGCCCGTGCGAGGTACGTACTGTACCGTCTTTCCTTAGCCTGATGGATCGGTGATTGGTGATTGGTGCGAAGATCTGCAAGAAGTGGACGAAGAAGATGTACACGTCTTTTTCCCTCCAGCTCCGCCTTTGTGGAAACGTACGTCCCTTTGTTCTTTCTGCCAATTACAGGAGAGCGGGTATCTAGACGGTTTCTTGCAATAGTCTTCGTGCAGTACAAATTTAACCAAGTGAGTGTCTCTGTGTATCCATTCTGGATTTCCTGCATACTTATCGTTTTGTCAGGAGCGGGACGCTCATGCATGGGACTTTTAATAAAGCTGAAGAGCACATTCAGAAGTGGCTTCCACAACTAGAAAACAACGATCTATGTACGTGCATCTCATTTACTCTTTTTCGTAGATAAACACATATCTCGGCAACATTCAGACCCGGCATCTTCTCTCAGATTGGGGAAATGTGTGTGTCGACGATATTGATGTATACATGTATTTTGGTCTTATCGATATTGCAGATCGCGCGGCCTCCTGGCTCAGTGCTGTTGATGAGTACAACAAAGTCATCCGCATTGGAGAAGATCTCGCTGAGTATCGGAAGGTATGCCCTAAGCCTACTTCTCCCAACAGCCGCTGACTTTTCCTCTGGCAGCGACATCAAGAGGAGCAAAATCGACTGGAGCCACTGATGATGGTGAGAGTCTGGACCAGCTACGTCAGCTGTTGCATTCATTGATTATGATCATTTTCAGCTTTGCAGGCGCCTCGTCGCTTGGCGCAAAAATTGGGAAACCCTCTACGCTACTGTCAAAATCGAGAATGGCAATTTGTTAGTCGATATTGAGCTCATCGTCCATTGCGTCCGTGATCCTGATCTGTATGCCATGTAGCGGAAAGGCAAGAGCCAGTGCCGCTGGATGGACACCGAAGGATCTCATGGACACGCCTTCCTTCGGCTCCTTGTTCAGGGCACACTGCAATAGTCTGGAACCACTATCTATGAGAGGTCAGTTCTGACTCCCTTCCAGCATGACCTGATCCATCGTTTAACACTAAGCCATATTTCTTAGATTGGGATGCGATTGAACCTCAAGTTCAGCTGGAGGTCAGGGATATATACGCCCGTCGCGAACGTCGGTCGAAGGAGCAAGGCTCTCAGAAACGGCGTCAGGACATAGGACACCATTATCAGAGGCTGCTATCAAACCCGGACAAACTTGTGGGGCACGACGTTGTTATCCCTTCTCTTACCGAATTCCGCCGCCTGCCCATCATGGCGCTTCTGCGCGACAAAGAAACGTCCGCCTCAGAGGGTCTTCGGACCGAGCTGAAGCAGCCCGCTATAATGGATCTGCTGTGGAGCGACCTGACGAAGTGGACCGCGACGGCGAAGGGTGAGTTGGCAAAGATCCTGGGTTTTCCCAATTGGAGCAATCCTTCCCGCAAGGTCGTACATCCCGTCCACCGCTTGACCGCGCGCTTTATCTGCACCAGATGCAATGGGGTGTCCCAAAAATACGCGAACGAGGGCTCGATGGACTTCGTGGGTGCCTGCAGGCACGAATGCGTCGGCCTCTCGAAGAAAGACCAGAGGAAGAAGTCGAGCGCATGGAGTNCCGACCAGTTCGTCCCTGATCAGAAGGTGTGTGTTGAGCTGCCACGCGAGCGATCCCACGGATATTGACCGCCGCCTCGTATGGATCCTCATATCCCCAGGCTATCGACGTTTTCTCCCAAGCTTTGATGCTCAGTAAGACGGATGCAGAGGATGATATTACCGAGCACAGACTTGGGCTTCTTGGGCCTGCCTTCCTCTGCAAGTCATGCCCGTCACCTATCATGATGGACTACACTCGTCTTGTGCGTGTTCATTCGTTCGCCTGTGCTGTGGTACCTGATCACCAGTTCTTCTTCCAGGCCGGCCACAGCAAGCGTCACGAAAGCATGCAACTTGCTCTCTTGGCCCCGGAGCAAATGAACCCGCTCACTTATGGATATATCCGCGGGTCATTCGCCGAATGGACGAGCTCGGTTCCCGAGGCCAAGGAAGTCCGCGCATCAAAGACATTCTTATGTCGCCATTGCTCGAATCATGGTAAGACCGCGCATGTGCTAGCCGACGATGCGAGTGTCACATGTGCAGCGGACCACACGTCGTCAACGACTGCCAGCAGCACCAAGACCAACCTCATGAGCTTGGACGGGATGATCTCTCACGTTAAGAGCAAGTACGTGATGGGTCCGTTCGATCGGACGAGCCGCTGATCAATTTCCATCATTCTAGACATGAAATTGTACGTATGGGCGACGAGGACTTTTACCGAGACCCTACCGCNGCCACCCACACAGAGCAGGCAGAAGCAGCCACCTGAAGAGCGTGGGTTGTGCGGCGGGATAAATCGATAGCCGTGGAAGGCGAAAGCCTGCAGAAGTAATCATTGTCGTGGGAGATCCTTTTCTACTCATATCTGAAAGCCAGCTTCTTGAAATCTAGAAATTTTGCTATTGAAAGCACTGTGCTGATGGCTGTTTTTGGCCGTGTGCCGCCGAAGAAGGGCCGAATATAGTAAATGTTGGTAGCGGCGTGCTATCAACCCCAATTGGAACAAGAGTTGTCAGCTTCTCGAGCNTATGGGACTGATATAGCGTTCTTCTATTCGACGTTCCAGACTATTGCCGGCCTTNTTTCGTTGTATGCAAATTTGGGCAGGCATGCGGCGTTATCGCGGTGATCGCACTGGCCATACTAACACACCTCCAATCAGCGTCGTCGANAGAGGTGCCGCACACACTACAGCAGACTTGCCAGCAATATCAGAATAACGAGCTTCGTTCGGTATGCATACTGCTCTTCTCGTCGGCTGCATACCCTGTGACCAGTCCTAAAGCCCACCCATCCGCTCAGGCACTGGCATTGATCTTGCCCTGCATNTCGGAAGCATGCGTTACACAGAATTCTNGGACGATATGCTNCATTNGGGGAACATTTTTTTTTAGCGACCTNTGACTATTAATATGAGCTTGNCAAACCGTCAGGTTNNTAGGCTGCTTGNTCTCGCCCGCCNTCCANNTCGCCCTCGCCNGTGANNGATCTTTCNNGCTGAACGATGNGATCTCAACACNTGCGCGCCNTAGGNGTAGCGCTGCTCTGGCCTTNNCTTGCGCTNGGANCGAATATNCAGAAGNCGGGGATCAAANTGCCCAGTGATGCTGCAGCCCACAAGCAGGCCACNNAGGATATNTTNGTCGAGAGCTATCAGGCTTACAGGTGATAGATACNNTNTNCCCTACTNCATNCGNNTTGATNTCTCATNTTTGATGGCAGAAANTTCGCTTTTGGCCATGANGAGGTNTCTCCTATAAGCCAGNCNTTCTCNGANCCTCGGCAATGGCTGGGGNGCNAGNATCGTCGANGGNCTNTCTACAATGGTATGGTNTGTAGANGTCNNNGNCNCCNNCNNNCGNCTTNTTNNNTAATTCTNNTCAGCATATCATGGNTCTCACTGTACGTCCCATCANGTCGNNCGGCCTTNTCGAGCGAGGCNTCAATCAAAGCATNATNNCAGGATTNCTTCAANGAAGGAGTCAACTTCTCCANNAGCATCAANTTCAACCAATCNAACACGCCGGACACNGTCAGGTGAACGAGATACGNANAATCTAGAAGTCCTTNCNNTCTTCCTAACGCCGTCCNCNTNNANNCAGCGTCTTCGAGAGCTCGATTCGTTACGTCGGNGGNCTTATCAGNGCNTGGGAGCTCAGCGGAANGCNGCCGCAGAACTTNTTCCTGGTGGAGAAGGCNAAGCANCTTGCNGATAAGCTNGCTTTNGCNTGGGTCGGCGTGAGTGCGCAATTTTGTGACCGGAGACGTCNATTTCTNAANGCACGNACAGAGNAATGCCATGCCCTTCGGNTTCGTNGACTTCTCGGAGAACTTCCCTACCGAGACGACTGTAAGTGATAATGTNCTTTCACGTCTAGNGAATGTATTGAGAATNCTTTCAGTCCAANATNGCNGAAGCCGGGACGGTCAGTACTTCGGTTGCTCTCGAGCNCTTCGTAGCTGACNNTGCAATAGCTTACCTTGGAATGGTCGAGGCTCAGGTCAGTCAGGCGTATTGTTTCAGGCGATGGGCCCGGCTGACTCTTTATCAGCGAGTATACAGGCAACNATACATATCGGAAGTTGACGGAAGGATCCGTTAAGCAGATTGCAGCACAGGTATNTTCTTCANGTCTGNTTCCGCTTCNCGAGGCTGAAGCGTCCTGTCGACAGCCTGACCCNCTACCAGGTATGAGTTNTGGACGGACCTTTTAGGCTGGCTTGTGAATATTGTGCGCAGGTCTTCCGGGACAAGTGATAGATCCCGCAAGTGGCACGGTCGTTGACCCATATGTCGTCAGTATTGCCAACTTCCAGACCTCAGCGCGATGATGCCGACGCTCTTTTGTCNTCACAGACATGGGGTGGAGGTTCNGACAGCTACTTCGAGTANCTCATCAAGTATGCACGTCTGTCAAACACGCCTGACAACACTTTTGCAAACACNTGGAGGACNGCTGTCGATTCGTCCATCAAGACCCTGCTCAAAGTNNGCNGTCTTTNNATNTCTATATNCTGTTTCTGANCNACCCATCACATGCAGACCTCCACGGTGGGAAACCACCTCTATCTCGCCGATTTCGATGAGAGNCGCACTATTCGTCACGTNGGCTCTCACTTGGCTTGTTTCTATGCCGGCAACTGGTTGATGGGTCAGTAATATGGTCCACGCAGCTCTGGGTGTTTCTATAATTTCTCATATATCGCTGTAGGTGGAAAATTGACCAACAATCAAACGATTGTCGACATTGCTCTCGAGCTGAACGATGCCTGCTGGAACACCTANGCAGGCGATGCGTGCGTACTTCTTCATTCCTATTGTCAGATCCATCTCACCACCCCAAAGTACTGGCATCGGCCCCGAAGGCTTTGCCTTCATCTCGTCTGATGGCAACTTCACCGGTGGCGGTNGCATCTCCGCAGACCAGCTCGCATTCTACAANGAGCANGGGTACTANATCACGAGCTCNGACTACATTCAGCGCCCTGAGGTGCTCGAGAGCAACTTCTACGCGTGGCGCGTCACAGGCGACACGAAGTACGTCGAACGCGCAGCGAGTGCTGTTGCGAGCTTCCAGAAGTTCCTCTCGACACCCACCGGGTTCGTGGGGATCAACGACGTGAACGATGTGAACACGACGCTGATCGACGATACGGAGAGCTTCTGGTTCGCAGAGGTGCTGAAGTACCTGTACCTCACGTTCGACGACCCAGAGACCATCAGCCTTGATGAATGTACGTCTCATGCCCACACCATCTTGTGCGCATACTCTGAAGCACCTTCGTGCAGGGGTCTTCAACACGGAGGGACACCCCTTCATCGCGCCACCGGCGAAGCCGGTGTACGGCACCGGGATCAACCCCGCAGGGCCCGTTGCGCCTACGACTGCACAGTCGGGCCCGCGCCCTGCGGTCAGCCCCGACCTGCATCCCGCTGGTGTGAAGACCATGGGCTTGTAGAATGTGGAATATCATGAACGAATTTCTGGTGTCGGGTTTAGGTACAAACATCACCGTGCACAATGTAAATGTTAGACAGTCCAAGAGCTCCTTCCTGTGCTTTTGCATTATGCATTCGCGTCCGCAGACCTGGCATACTAGACTCGTACGGTTCGAGTTGACACCCGTGTCATGGTTGTTATCGTTGGCTATCGTTGCGTTTGGGAGGAAGGAAGGACACTTGAAAAACTTATTGTTCCAGCATGCTATATAAGTGCGAGCTTGTCGAAAGCCCTGATAGGTTCTCGTCTTCCTCTGCTTAATATCTTTGTCTACACCCTTCCATCCATCTTATCGCCCGGAGGGTCGTACTGACCTTCACTAGATCGCACGGAACACACGTTGGTCATGGCTAGCAGTGTGGTTCTTGAGGCATCGACTTTGGAAACTGATCGAGACTCTTCCTCGGAGGCCTCCAGTCCTAGTCGGCCACATTCGACGTCTCCGTCTGTGACCAAGGCGACGGTTTCGCAACCGGCGCTGCCGGGCCCGCCGCCAGGTCATCTCCGAGCCCCCATATGCATTGGTCATCTAGGACGATATGACAGGAAGTACACAATGTCAGTCCGGAATGCATGATTGAATTTGTTTGAATTGTTTACCTTTCCACATCTAGCCCGAAGCAGAACACTATCTCCGTCATACCACCTATGACGACCCACTTTCCTCAGTATGTCTTCTTATTGTCCTTCAGGAGGTGATGTTAAGATTTAAGTAGCTCGACGGAGGGCGGGTGTGGCAACTGGGTTCCTGTCACGCATCCGGAAGGTGGCCTGTATTTCTACGACGTGAATCGCCGGCCACATCCTGGATACCGAGAGACTAACGTCTGATCTGATAGCACATCTTCACCGACATCTATGTCTATGATTCTTTCCTAGCCGAGGAAGCAGAACAATTCATCGCTCATCTTGATGAGATGCTCAAGTCGCAGTCCAAACCCCTTCCACCAAATTACGAACTCGTCTTAGAGGTCAGGCCATGGGAAACCGGCGACATGTTTTGGGGTTACTATTACATTGACCACGACACCCGCAGTCAGTTTTGGCTCGAAGACTTCGATTGTGTCTACTTGACCCGGGAGCTGAGTGCAGTAAGGTCTTTCTCACATATTAGTACGTTATTTTATTTTCCAACGTTACAGCTCCTAACCCACCCATTCCAGAGCATGCAGTGGAGGATCAATATTGGTGAGCCCACGTCTGCAGTTTCTGTGACCGTCCCTGATGTCAGTCTTGTCCACGGTGAAGGACCCATTGGTCGTTTTTCCCTATTGGACCTCGTGAATTTCCAGTAGAGATGTGCGAGGAACTATTGGGTACTCTAACGCACAATGCCATCGGTACTTTTTCGCATATTCCTCCTTTATCGCATGATTGACGTTTGGAACAGATGCCTTGACATCGCCGACATCGACAACGCCCTTCGACGCGAAAGAGCTTTTCCAGATAATATCCCTGGTCAAGGGGCGTACAAGTAAGTTGGCGCTGGTTTTGAAGACCGTCGCATTCTGGGCTGAAAGACTATTTTTCCTGTAGTCGACGGCCCTGCACACGGGTATCTTGTCTGTGCTTTCTGTATGTTCATAGATTTTTTTCCTGTGTCATTAACTTCAGCTTACCATTGTGATCTGTAGCAAGGATAATGAGCCATTTCTGTTGGTTTCGCAACATTAAATCTCTCTTCTCTGGGTGCTGATAGGGANGCAGTTCAGTTAGACAGAATTATTCTGAAGCTGTAGTAAGGCCTGACAGAATTAATCTGACCGTAATGAAAGGTCCTGGGCTGCGTAGTCTAGCAAAACTATGTAAAGACCAGGAATCAAACCTAGGGCAATTCACCGGTTTCATCATGAATGCAGACACAACTAACCACTGGGCGAATATGCCATTGTAGGTAAATATAAATCTACGCATCATGAGCCATAATTTAGCAAAAATGTCGACTTAGCAATG
>SFCI01000216.1:0-19352 GCA_004681135.1 Hericium alpestre | reverse complement strand
ATNNTNNANNGACATCNTGCNTNNNCAGNACGNAANTNNNNCNNTCNANTNNCANNNNANTNTGTNGANNNGATCTGTNNNCAGACCGACCAGGCCGCATGCGTCCACAGGATTACGAAAGGAAAGGCTGGTCTTTCATCCTTGCAACAAGTTATGCGACAAGATCTGACTCCATCGTGCCTCAATGGCGACGCGACGCGATTACTTTCCTATATCCGAGAAGCTGATTTGAAAGACATCGGTGGTGGTCAGATCCTACAGGATGTCATCCATGGCATCGTCGATCCTCCCATTTTCTGGGATGCATTCGCTCAAGCCTTCAGGTCTAAACAGCTCCAGGATCCTGCCCAGGGCTGTTTCGCGTGGCTCCTATTCCAGCTGATCTCGCTGCCTGATGATGACTCGAGGCCTTACCGTGGGCTTGCTGAGGACTCAACGGTCATGAATTTACTCCTCGACTCTACAGAAGTCGCCACACGGTCTTTGGGCCACAAAATCAAGCTCATTACGGAAANACGTGGTACGGGGGCTGTTGTCGANGGCGACTACCATCCNGGAGGCAGACACGACAACGACTTCCTCGATTTCCACGACATCGCCATTTTTCCCACCACAGACGAGATTCAGTCGAAGGAGCTGCCGTACTTANGCACTAGTGCCGAGCTGGAGAACGAGCATAGCGACAAGCGCGTTGTTTCCCACCTCGATAACCAATACCGACTTCTNCGAGAAGATATGGTCTATGAGATGCGCGACGAACTTAGCATTGCGCTTGNCGAGAAGCACCGTCGCCACCGCGGACTGGTCCTGGAACATCTGAAGGTCCTTGGCATCTACGACGGACCGGACGATACCAAGCACTGCAGATGGGGTATCCGATTTCAGTGTTCNCAAGACATGTGGCAATTCAAGNATGTAAAGGATANACAGAGGCGGAAGCACGTCACCGACAATCATCGTNTGGTGCCGCATCAATCTGTGGTCTGTTTACTCGTGGANAGAAANATCGTGGCGTTCCCCAGTGTTTATCGTGACGTGGATCTACTAGCGGAGAAACCACCTATTGTCNTTCTCCAATTTGAGGGTGAGGCGAGCACCAAGAAGGCTTTAATCTTGCTCAAGGGAGCTTCTCATATTAAGCTGGTGTTCATCAATACTCCAATGTTTGCTTATGAGCCNATCTTAAAGGCTCTCCAGAGCATTCAGACCATGCCACTGACNCAAGAGCTTTTCCTATGGAACGACGAAAGTTCCTTACATCCCCCATCGATTTATCCCACATCCTTAGTCCAGGCTTTACNTGANGACCCCGCTCAGGACTTACAACAGCTTCTTGGTGCGGCACAGTCCATCATCCTTGATCCGTCACAGGCTTCATCCCTCTTGTCTGGTCTGACNCAGAAGGTCTCATTAATTCAAGGCCCTCCAGGCAAGCATTGNTNCTGTTATCGTAGTTGTCGCGTTTAACATGATTATATTTTTGAAGGGACTGGGAAATCATTCATNGGNGCTCTATTAGCCAAGGCCATTCACGACACCACCCCACAAACTATAATGATCTGCTGCTATACCAACCANGCCCTAGATCAGTTNCTTGANGACCTCTTAAACATTGGTATCGCACAGAATNACATCGTCCGATTAGGCNGCAAATCAACGCCTCGGACGGAACCNCTCCTCTTGAAGCACCGCCTGCGTAACGGTCCGAGGCGTACCAGAGCAGATTGGGGGATCATCGACAATCTTCGATCCGCTATGGGCGANGCCTTAAAGATCCTTAGTGACTGTTACGCTCGGTACGAGACATCTGTGCGACATGAGCTCCTCTTGGAGNACCTCGAGTTCGAAGAACCTGATTTCTTCGAGGCTTTCGAAGTACTTCNGTCTGACAATGACGGGATGCGCCGCGTTGANGCCCAAAATCGCGACGTGAAGGCCGATTATCTTTTAGAGCGCTGGCTGAAAGGGAAGGACGCCGGGATGTTCAAGCATGAACCTCACGTCAAGCAAGCTTCGCATATCTGGAATAAGAGACACGGTGACCGTCGGACTTTGCANGGTACCTGGAGGGAAGCAATGCTGAAGGAACATGCTGAAGCCATCGTTGCCGCTGGCCGGATTTATAACAAGAGACAAGAGAAGGTGAATCGCATGTTTGACGAGAACGTCACAGTGGTATTGCGCAGCGTTCGGATCATCGCGTGCACGACGACGGGCGCGGCGAATTATTTTGAACAGATCAGGGCTGCGTCGCCNGGGGTGCTCTTGATTGAGGAAGCAGGAGAGATTCTGGAATCCCACATNCTCACGGCTTTAGGACCAAATACAGAGCAGCTGATCCTCATCGGTGATCACAAGTAAGTTATGGATCTTNTCTATATTNAAAANTGCCTGATTGTATCTCCTCTAGGCAGTTACGACCAAAGGTAAATAACTATCAACTTACANTCGAGAAGGGCGAAGGCTACAATTTAAATCGATCCCTCTTCGAGCGCCTGGTTCTCAAAGGTTATCCTCANGAAACGTTAACAAAGCAGCACAGGATGAGACCGGAAATTTCAGCGTTCATCCGCGAACTCACGTATCCTGAGCTTGTTGACGCTGATGGGACGAAANGCCGTCCTGATATCCGCGGTNTTCAAAANAACGTCGTNTTCATCACCCATGACCACGCAGAAGANGATTCCCCTGATNTCGCCGATCGAAGAGACTCTGGCTCTGTGTCNTCAAAGCAGAACACGCATGAAGCCAGAATGGTTNTGAAGATCGTTCGGTACCTGGCTCAGCAAGGCTATGGCACCGATAAGCTCGTTGTCCTGACGCCGTACCTCGCACAATTGCATAAGCTTCAAGAAGAACTGAAAGGCGAGACTGATCCTGTTCTCAGCGACCTGGACTCGCACGATCTAGTACGTGCTGGGCTGATACCAGCGGCAACTGCGAAAGCGGCAAAAAAACCACTTCGGCTATCCACTATAGGTTTGTCGAACACTTGAATTCGTGATCTATGTCTGACTTAAAACGCACAGATAACTATCAAGGAGAAGAAAGCGACATCGTCATTGCCTCCCTTACAAGGAGCAATGCGAACCACGATATAGGATTCATGTACGCGCCTGAGCGTCTGAACGTCCTGTTGTCCCGCGCACGCGATGGTTTGATCATGATTGGGAACTCGCACACATTCTTGAATGCGCGAAATCCTGAGGGCAGGGCTCTCTGGAATAGACTCTTCGATTTGCTCAAGCGAGGCTGTCACATATACGATGGTCTTCCGGTTAAGTGCATGCGCCATTCGACCCGGATAGCAGTGCTGGCCCGGCCAGTAGACTTTGACGAGGAGTGCCCCGACGGAGGCTGCAAGGAACCTTGGTATGACTGCCTTTGGCGTCGCCTTCAATAACTATAAATCTGACCATCTTGCCTTATAGTGGCGTTATGCTCGTTTGCGGTCATCCGTGTCCATTCAAGTGCCACCAAATAAGTGACCATTCGAAGATGGCATGCGACAAAATCACTTACGACAAGTGTTTGAAGGGCCATGTGCACTCCTGGAAGTGTCGTGACAATGCGCCAGTCTCGTGCAAGGAATGCGATTTGGAAGACAAACTTGCTGAAGAGAAGAGGAAGAAGGAATACGATCTTCAACAGAAGCGAGATGCCGAACAGCGGGACCATTTACGTCAAATTGCCCAGTTGGAGGAGCAAATCGCTGCGGAAAGGCAGATAGTTCAAGATGCTCGTATAGCCGAGGAACGCCGGCTTGCCTTAGCCCAGAAACAGAAGGACCTAGAGGATGCAAAATCGAGGAACGAGAGGGCCGCTGCCGTTGCAACACCAACGACTAACATGCCGCATGAGACTGAGGCGCCAACGCCCCATACCGTGGACTCACAACCCCATCCGCAACCGCAGCCCTCTCTTCCAAGAGATGACAGACGGTTCCCGTCGGAGCCCACGGAACCCTTGGTTGTTTCCGCTGCAGAAACTGAATGGCGAAGACAGAAGGACGTCGAAGGTGCGATCAACGAGCACATAGATGCCATTATGGAGATGACCGGGCTGGAGGATGTCAAGGCGCAAATCCTCCGCATCAAAGCCAAGGTTGACGTCACCAAACGACAAGGCACATCACTGAAGGAAGAGCGATTCAATATTGTCTTGCTCGGAAACCCGGGGACAGGTAAGTTCCGATTAGTCCTGGTTACGTACGTTTGATGAGTTAACTCGTCCACAGGAAAAACGACTGTCGCACGTCAGTATGCCAAACTTCTTGCCTCCATTGACGTGCTCCCTGGAGACGACTTCATTGAGACCACTGGTTCTCGTCTGGCGAACGATGGCGTGCCCGGAATCAAGAAACAAACCGAGCAGATCCTCAAGGCCGGTGGCGGAACGATGTTCGTGGATGAAGCCTACCAGTTGACAGGCGAGCACAATTTCCAAGGAAGCCAAGTTCTAGACTACCTGCTGGCCGAGATGGAGAACAATGTTGGCAAAATCGTCTTCATTCTGGCAGGTTACAACAAACAGATGGAAAAGTTCTTTGAGCACAACCCTGGACTGACCAGTCGAGTCCCGTATAGACTGCAATTTGCAGATTACACAGATCCGGAACTACTGTTCATGCTTCAGAAGCGCATTGAGAAGAAGTATTCGGGCCGCATGAAGGTCGAAGACGGATTCGGTGGTCTGTACAGCCGTATTGCCGTGCGTCGCCTAGGAAGAGGCCGCGGGCGCGAAGGATTTGGCAATGCGAGGGCCTTGCAGAACATGCTCGACAAAATCACTGAGCGCCAGGCGGCGCGACTGGTTCAGGAGCGGAAGGAAGGGCTCGAGCCTAACGACTTCGAGATCCTGAAGGAAGACCTCATAGGCCCCGATCCATCACTTGCAATCGTGAAGAGCGCTGCTTGGAAGAAGCTTCAGGATCTCATCGGACTTCAAAGTGTCAAGAACTCGGTGCAGAACCTCATAGACCTGATCGACGTGAACTATCGACGCGAGCTGCAAGAGAAGGAACCTATAGCCGTTTCGCTTAATCGCGTATTCTTGGGCTCTCCTGGCACCGGTAAGACAAGCGTTGCGAAGCTCTATGGCCAAATTTTAGTCGACTTAGGGCTGCTCAGCAATGGAGAAGGTTTGCCTGCTGACATCGAGACCGTGCTGCTTTTCTGATATCTTGACTTGGACAGTTGTCGTCAAGAACCCTTCAGACTTCATCGGGAGCGTATTGGGCGAGTCGGAGAAGAACACGAGTGCGATATTGGCAACCACAGTCGGCAAAGTCTTGGTGATCGACGAAGTATGTCGCGAGGTTTGTTGACCCCTTTCGCTCTTGATTGATCATTTTTAGGCGTACATGTTGTATCAAGGATCATCGTCAGGCCAGCAGAGTGATCCCTACAAGACTGCTGTGATAGACATCATCGTCGCCGAGGTTCAGAGTGTTCCAGGCGAAGATCGATGCGTCCTCCTGCTCGGGTACGAAACTCAGATGAGGGAGATGTTCCAGGTCAGCATCGAGATCGCACGCACCATATCCAGAGATCTGACCCTTGCATCCCCAGAATGTAAATCCTGGCCTGTCGCGTCGGTTTGCCATCGAGAACGCGTTCCACTTCAATGATTTCAACGATTCCGAACTGCGCCAGATCCTGGATCTAAAGCTGAAGCAGCAGCAACTCGAGGCAACGGATGCAGCGAAAGACGTGGCAACTGAGGTGCTCAGCCGCGCACGGAACAGGCCAAACTTTGGGAACGGTGGAGAGGTCGAAAACCTCCTCGGCCAGGCGAAAGGGCGCTTTCAGACCCGTCAGGCCAAGCTGCCTGTCAAGGAGAGATCGTTCGACGTCGTTTTCGAGCAGGTCGATTTCGATCCGGACTTTGATCGCGTCGCTCATGGCGGAGACAACCTCAAGAAACTCTTCGAGGACGTCGTGGGCTGCGAAGACATCGTAAGAAAGCTAGAGGAATATCAGCACATTGCACAGGTTTCAAAGGCTCAGGGAAGAGACATACGGGCGCTGATTCCAACCACCTTCGTGTTCAAGGGTCCGCCGGGTAAGTCCACTCCTTCATAATCATAGCTGACCGGTGATAACATGGGCTCTCACAGGCACCGGAAAGACGACGACCGCGCGCAAGATGGGTCAAGTCTATTTCAACATGGGCTTCCTATCGTCTCCAAAGGTGCAGGAAGTCTCAGCATCAGAGCTTGTTGGGCAGTACGTCGGCCAGACCGGACCCAAAACCAAGAAGGTCTTCGAAAGAGCTCTGGGCCAAGTCCTGTTTATCGACGAGGCGTACAGGCTCGGCGAAGGACACTTCGCAAAGGAAGCCATGGACGAGATTGTGGCCACGCTCACGCTCGACGCATACAAGGGCAAGATCGTTGTAATTCTGGCGGGCTACGACCAGGAGATGAACGGACTCATGGCGGTCAACACCGGGCTGTCGAGTCGCTTCCCTGACGAGATCGTCTTCGAGAATATGAAGCCGGCGCGAAGCCTGGAGTTACTGAGTAAAGAGCTGAAGAAGGACGATGTCAGCGTCGCCGAGCTGGACAATCCGGAATCTGGCCAATATGCGGAGATGTCTGGTCTCATCGCATCCCTGTCGGCGCTGCCTTCGTGGGGGAACGCACGCGATATGATGACTCTGTCGAAGCAGATGGTTCGTACGGCCTTCAAGAACACCTCAGTCGACAACACCGGTGCGATGCAGCTCTCCGCCGCCGACGTCATCTCCTGCATCAGCGGTATGTTGCGTGATAGACGTGAACGGTCCAGCAACGTTCCTCTCGATCCGGAGCAGAGAAACTTGCAGCTCACGCAACAGATCCTCCAACCTGATGCCCCGACGGCGCCAACAATGCACACCAGCAGTGCGATGAAAGCGAAAGCCACACCACCCAAGGCCGCGGAAGCGACACAAACCCCTGCGGCCGAGGAGGCCGATGATCCTCGTGACGACGGCGTCCCAGATAGCGTCTGGAGACAGTTGTGTGCAGACAAGAAGGCCGTCGAGGAGGCTGCGCGACGCGTCGAAGAAAATTTGCGAGTCATGGAGCAGGAGCTTCGCGAGGCCGAGGCCCGGGAGAAAGAGGAAAAGAAAAAAAAAAGCTCGCCAAGCAGAGGGCCGCCAAGCGGGCGAAGGACGCTGCGGAGCGTGATGCAGTGCAGCGGCAGCTGGAGGAGCAACGGTTGAAGGAAATACATGCACGGGCGGAGCGACAGAGAAAGGCAGCGCAGCTTGCAGCGAAGAAGCAACGAGAGGAGGAAGTACGGCGGAAAGAGGCCATGGTGCAAGCGAAGCTGCGGGATATGGGCGTGTGCGTGGCAGGCTTCCAGTGGATTAAGCAGGGAGACGGATATCGGTGTGCTGGAGGTTCACATTGGATCTCAAATGCTCAACTTGGTATATGATTAATAGACGTCTGAAGATACATATGCAGAATAGAGCTGTCAATTAGTCGAACCGTTTGAAATTTATAACTCACCCAAGTTTCTTGACCTTGTCGAAGGCGTCACCTCATAGCCCAAAATGAAGATACTAACAAGGTTATCGCTGTTTATGACCAGCTACAACTTACCTCACATCCTTGACCGAAATGAATCCTTGGAAAGCCACTTCAAAAATTCCGACCATGGTCGATTTAGCACGACGCAGTAGAGACACACAGAGGGCAATATTAAGGAGACCCCACTGTTAACAGAGGGAACCGATTACAGACACAGAACGATTAGAAGCATATATGAAAGAAAATGAAGACGACCTCTGTCCATATTTCTGTGCCTGGTCCGACGCTGGCGGTCCGAGATTGTTCCACTGCGAAAGTGTGCTGTACACCTGACACTGGGTAGTATTGGAAGGTGGGCACCCGACGCTCTGGAAGAGCGGATCGACTTTGTCGACGATCTGCAATGGACTCTCAGCTTCCATGCATCCAGTGTATACTGTCTGCACGTACAAAGCTGATAGCCGCCTGCAAGTCCCGACCCGGGTGCGCGATCATAAACGGCACATTCGCCTGCAGCACCTCCTTGAGCATGCACGCCAGCCCATTCACGTCCGTAATATCGCCGACGTCGAGGAACACGAACGCGTTGACACGCCCGGCATTCGCACCAAAGGGCACGTCGCGCGAGGAAGAAGTCGAGGATGGACTCGAGGGCGCGACGAGCTCTGCGCACTTGTCGCTGATCTGCTGCCGCTGCGCGTCCATCGTCTTGGCCGTGATGCCGCATGGCACGACGACGGCCTGCACGGAGGCCACGNGNGGGGGCAACACGAGGCCCTGATTGTCGCCGTGCACCATGACCATGACGCCAATTGTACGAGTCGAGAGGCCCCAGGAGTTCTGCCAGACGACTATCTTGCGCTGACCGGTTGGGTCGTTCGGGTCCTCGACGAAGATGTTGAACATCTACGGAGGAAAGGCTCTGAAAGCATGTCAATAGCGATATCAGTATCGAAAAGTAGAGGTTCGTACGTGGACTCTTGAACTCCCANCNNACGACNCTGTTCTTGAGCGGCAAATCACTCTTGATCCACTTTGCGTANTCTGTTTCGCGGNAAGTGCAATTCGCGAGCATTACCGCCTTGAGACNCACANGGATACATGGCAGTNTCNAGACGTGNGGCNNATAGCGATGGGCTCCTCCAGATCTGACTGGCCACTNAACGAGACGTCAATTTCACGNTCATGGCAGATCAACTACTATTTNCTCACNNTCNTGTTANCCAGGCGACTTCAGNANAGAANNCTTCNATNTNGTCCTTTTCCCTTTCAAGCGCTTTCGCTGAGATGAACATGGGGAAATACGCGTTCTCGACCTCCATCTCCTTGATCTTTGCGTTGAACCANTNNANNACTCGTAGTCTNGNANNTANCANANNNNANGANGANANNANNANANCTTGGATAACTTCCCAAATGCTAAATGACCAGGGTCTAAGGATATAGCCGCCACTGACACTATAGTACTCGAGCATGTCCGCCTTCAAAATCCACCCGGCGCGGGCTCTTCGTCTTCGGGGAGTACAAATCCGCCCGTTGGGGCTGCGCTTTGCTTAGCCTTGGTGCGAGGGAGGCCAGAGGAGCTGGAGTCCGAGATGGCANTGTCGAACGCGCGGTCGATCTTGGTGCGTAGACTTGCGGGGAGCGCGAGGAAGGTCGCGTCAGGCTGTTCTGAGNNTGACTTACTGACGTTCGCGGCCAGAGAATAGAACTGGTTTCAAGCACGAATTTAGGAGGGGGACACTAGTGTGTTCGTTGTGTGGATGCGAGGACGCGAATTGGCGCCGGCGAGCTCGGAGCGAGGCCATGGTTGAGTGCTGAGGCCTGAGGTGCTGGGGAGCGGAAGCAAGTGGTCGATCGCGACATTTATTGGTCNAAATGGGTCCACGTCCTCGGTGCCTGGGCGCTTCTTTCCCTTGCTCCTCCNNNTCCGTCTCCTCAATTTCGATCGGCTTTCTTTCTCGCGTACCGCGGGCAGCTCNTCAANNNTCTCNATTNTNTGNCACAACTCGGCATGGCCCTTCTCCCATTGGCCTGATCGACAATCTCATCCACGATTGAATCTCGCCTCGCGCGTAGGACAGTGCACCGAGTGCAAATCGAAACTGTATCTAAGGACCCCAGCGAACTGAGACGTAAGTGTGTTTGCCTTGTCTCTTTCTCTACTACCTAGTAACCTAGCAGGGTTTTCTACTGTCTAGCAGCCCGGCCTCTTTTTCTACGCCTAGCGGGGTTGTCGTGCACTCAACTGCCCCCTCGTGCCAGCTGGCTGATTTCCTATGTCCTGGCCAGAGAACTTCGACGGTGAGCTAGAGCACCTCCACAGCGTCGCGCGCAATGTCCGTCGCGCAGCGATTCCGTTCCCCGCGCACAAGCTAGCCGAATTCGACACGGGAGACTTGCGGGAGTCATGCCCGCGTCATCAACTGGTTGCGCCCAACATTGCCCCCATCTGAAGCACATAACACCTGTCCGACGCGCGACTCGGTCATCGGCGCTGTCGTCGTATCGCCGGAAATGCACTCGGAGTGCCTGCTCGCGCCTAACTTGACGATGACGCCTGTGTCGACCGGCGGTGTCCGCAACGTCGGGGGATCACGCCAGACAACGAAGGACGCGGAGATGCCGGTAACATGGCGACCGTGAGCGCGCCGTTGGTGAGACGAGCTTTCGCGCAGAAATCGGGCGGCGAAGGGTGTCTGGAAAGCGGCAGGAATCACGAGAGGCCTGTAACACACGAGATTGTGAGTCTCATCCCTCTTCGCACATGATAACAACTTACCATCGTGCAGAACAGCTCCCACGCGCTGCAATCACCACCGAGCCAACCGCATCGCGAACGCGTTTCATCAAGAAGATCCATCGACGCGGCGCCGTCGCCCTTCGCGTTCGTCGAGTCCGGAGCGACGCGTTCGTCGCATCGGCATCTTCGCTTCGGCCCATCTAACTTGACGATGATGCCCGAGGAGCGTGGTCTAACCGCAACCGTGCGAGACGCACCCACGACACGTACTTGACGATGACGCCCTGCGTTTATCGTGCGTGGGTGACGTATGGACAACGCGACGGCAGCGCGGGAGTATCAGGGGAGGCAGAGGATCAGTTATATGTGTGCCCAAATTCGCTGAAAGATAGTAAGTAGCTGTACATGCTCGAGAATGAAATCACTAACCTCTTCAACCTAGCCTCAGACCCGCCCGAGGTAACTTGACGATGACGCCCTTGGCGTCCATTCGCAGGCGCGGCGGCTTCGGAGATAAACAGTAGGAGAGGTAAGGCTCCCGAAGACGAACACTCGGCCCCGGGCTATGATCTGATACAAGTCGAAGGTTAGCAACTCCTCCAGAGATGTTTGAACGCGAAGACTCACTAATTATGTCCATCCACGAATGGACATAGCCTGCGCCGTCATTCACGTGCCCACGACACGTACTTGACGATGACGCCCTTGGCGTCCAATAGCAGGCGCGCAGTCTCGGGAGATGGACTTCGCGCGGGCGACGGCAGCGGCGGCACTGATCAGCGGAAATCCGCAGATCTGGACGATCAGGGACACAATGGACCCGAAGACGGACGTTCGGGCGATAATCTGATAGTCAAAGGTAAGCAACACCTCCAGGAAAGTTTGAATGCAAAGACTCACCATTTACGCCTATCCAGCGCAGTCCAAAAGGACCAAGCCTGCGCCGCCATTCACGCGCCCACGACGCGTACTTGACGATGGCGCCCTTGGCGTTCAATCGCAGGTGCATAGGTCGAAGGAGAGGCGACGCGCAGACGGCGAGAACAGGACTCGTTCAGCGAAGATCCGCTGATTTCAATAGCTGGTACTTCGAGCATGGATCGCTGCTCGCCGCAGGGCAGGATTTCTTGGATTTTGGACCACATAAACTGGCTAGTTTGGGTGTCAAGGTAAGCTTCGATTCGACTCGGCTAAACGAGCGGCAACTTACAGATCACAGCATGTAGAACATGCACCAGGCCACAACCTCATCGACATCAGGAGAGGTTCGCCGACATCGACCACGACGAATTTAGCCTTGGGGGCGTGCGTTTCCGCTCGTCAGTGGACCTGAGCATCAGAAGTTCGGCCCATGACGCCTGTGTTTCGCGAGCCAAGGTGAGTATGAGTTCCATTCTTCAACCATCGTGATAAAAACTCACTTTGCGACGCAGGTCTCGCGATGGGCTGCGCCCATCGCTCGCGGACAAGGTCAGCGGAGGCCCGCTGACGTCTGCTTCGAAGCTTTATCCTTCGAGCGCGCTCGCCGCTCGGCGCGGGCCTCGAAATCTCAGGAATTTTGGCGAAAAAAGCTTCCTTGTCGTGGGCCTGGTGAGTCTCCCATTTGCCTCGGCTAATCTCGCATTAAATACTCACTGGTAGTTCAGAGCACGCGCGGGGCTGCGCCCCGCGCTCGCACACAACGTCAGCGGAAGCCCGCTGACGTGAACTTCGTCTACATGGTCTACGAGCGCGCGTGCCGCTCGGCGCGGGCCTTTTCACCCTGGAATTTTGGGCACAAAAAGGGGTTTTCTGGGGGGCTCAGGTAAGTCCCAAGCGTCCTCGTGTACTTACAACTGAAAATGACTCACGGGCAGACGAGATCACACTGCAGACATCTTCAGAACTCGTGCCCTGCATGCGCGGAGGGATGCGGCGGGCTTCGCCCGACTCCCGCCAAGCGCGCCGTGAGCGTCGGACCGACGCTCACTTCGTAGGCATTGCTCTATGGACCAGTAGGCCGCTCGGCGCGGGCCACCGGATTCTGAAATTTTGGGGACGAAAACTCGTTTCTGGGATGCCAGGTGAGCGTCAAAAGATCTCGGCTAATCAGGAGTGAAAACAGCTTACGGGGATGTCAAAAGGCATTGTATAGTCCCGCAGAATCCGCGCCTTCCACATACGAACGCGTCCGGCGGGCTGCCGCCTCCCATCAAGCGGGACCGTGAGCGTCGCTCCGACGCTCACGTCGTAGCCTTTATCCTATGGACCGGTAGGCCGCTCGGCGCGGGCCTCTGAATCCTGGAATTTTGGGCCCAAAGCTCGTTTTCTGGAAGTTCAGGTGAGTACCCTTTCAGCTCGGCTAATTACAATAGAAAATGACTTACCGAGATGCAAAAACACAGCGCGCGCACTCGCAGACGTCGCCCAATTGCAGCCGTTGGGCTGTGCCCGACTCTGGACACAACACGCCCACGGCGAACGTGGACCAACGCGAGCACGGGACGGAATGGACTGCGCTGGGCTGCGCCCAGCAGCGCGCAGGCACTGTCAGAGCTTTGTTCGCCCCAAAATCGAAGGCCTTAGCATCAGGACGTGGTTGCCGCTCGAAGTGGGCCATTGAACTTTGAAATATCCGCGACAAAACCTACATTTTTGGAAGCCCTGGTAAGTGCTCATTCATCTTGGATAATTGCAATGAAAATGACTCACCGGGACTCAGAAATGCATTGTCATGGACCTCCAAACTGAATGCGACGGACTCCATCGAATCCCGCTCGCGAATCCTTGCAGAAGAGGCGCAGCGGCCGCCTGCACAGAGTGCAATGCGACGCGCTTGCTGGGCTCCGCCCAGCAGCGCGCAGACAACATCGGGACGAATAAGTTCCCAACAACGAAAGCCCAGCCTACGAGCGTGGTTGCCGCTCGGCGCGGGCCACTGGACTTTGAAAACTCGGCGGCAGCAATGGGTCTTCTGACAGTACAGGTTAGTGCTCGTGAAGCTCGGCCAATCACAAAGGGAACCGACTTACTAGGATGCAAAAGGCGTCACGTACACACGTGAAAACTCGCGCGAGCCTCCCCACGACCGCGTACTTCGGGCGATAGCAGTCGCGGGGGTATGCGACGCTTCGTCCAGCTCCTGCTCACACGATGTCGATGTCGACGAAGGCTGGATCAGTTGCGCATATGTCACTCGCCACCGGCTGCGAACCTCGGAAACTTCTCGAGGAAAGGCTGAAATTTGTCTTCAGATGAGTACGAGATCGACCCTTGTTCAATGAATCACTAAACACGTACACTTCACCATAAATCTTCACTCGCTGCGCACAGGTATCTCCGGCATCTACCGCGACAAACGTCCTTCAAGCTGAACTTCATCCGGCGTGGGCATCGTGTGACGTCGTCACCGCTATCAGACGCGAGAGTCTCGCATCCAGAAAGCGAGCGATAATAGCCACCTTGTTCGAATGACGGGTCTAGCGAGCTGCATTGCTGTGCTCTTGCGTTACGGTGGGCACAGCTGGAAGCGGATGCGAAGCCGGTGAGTAGGATGCACCACGATGCAGATAGTTGCAAATACCCTCGCACCGTGAACAGCGTGACACATGGTATGACCATGCTGTCAACAAGCTTCGCATCGACGTCCTCTCGTTCTGCAGCGACGCCCGAATTTCAAGATCTCGCAACGTCGGTGCTCAGACAGATGTCACGGCGACGTCAAACTCGACGATGATGCCCGAGGGTATCGCCATACTTCTCTGGTGAGTCTGGATGGCCTCAGGCTGTCGAAATTTACATTCTGAATTTCGATGCCGGCTGCGGCAGGCATTGATGTTGCAACCCGTCGACAGCGCTGACCTTGACTGCAGAAAAAATGCCAGTGCTGGTGTCGTACAAGGTAAAGAAATCACCTACTCGAGTTACTCATGTGATGTGTTGGCAGACCCTTACCGAGGAGAACGAGGGCAGCGGGAAATGGATGGTGTCGAGCAAAACTGGGTTGAGGAACGGGGGGAGCGGAAGGGCAGAGATAAGTCTGAGCCCCTGCTTATATCGATCCACGCGGAGGATCCCCTCTTCCTCCGCGCCCTGTGCCGGTGTCTCGGTTCGCAGTAAATTCCCTTTACTACTTACCTTCTTCCGAGATTTACGTCTGTCCCGGTATCCGAGAACCGGTCGTGTCCATTTGATGCCAAGATGTATGTAATGTTCCTTCGACAGCTTGATTGTCTGAGCGAGAAAACAGCTGTTGTTAACTTCGTCTACATTTCCGGCGGCCTTTGAGGCTAACATATTTATTAGAGATGCCTTCATAACATGAATATATTTTTTGGAGCCTCACCTTCAGTATCTCAGTCATTGAAGCAATTCAGCCCTTGTTTCGTGAGCTTTTGTACCTTATCTTGATTTGCACATTACATTACTGTAGTATACAATATGTCAGAGCTGATTTTATGAAAGAGCTTTTGCGTACGGAAGGGAGACAGTTATGAATAAATATTACGGAGCCTGTTCGAGATTTCAGAGAGCAGCTCACATGGTGTGCTGAGAGAATGCGAAGCTCACCTCGAAATCATAATGCTGTGACCGAACAAGTGCCTCCGAGTCGGTGGCAATAGCACTCCCTGTCTCCAATCCTCCATTCTCCGATTGACTGCCGATATCATAGCAACCTGATGGCAGCACTGTCAGGAGGTGGTCAGTAATTACTAGTACTTTTTTGACAGATGGAGTGTTATCAGACTGGGGCCGATTGCAACGGCACACTGAGACAGATTTAGCATCGAGCTAATTGTACCGATCAATGACTAAGTGTCCGCTTCATCTGTCGGGCTCTTCACTCACTGTAGATACAGGTCCCTAAAAAATTCAATACACTCCTTCAATGCTTGAATCAACAACTGACTATCATGAGCCTTGAATTTCTTGAGATCCCTCCATGGATTGCATTTTTGCTGCAATAATGTCTCTCCGAAAATCCAGAAAATGGCTTGGCAACATGGAAGCACTCCCGGAGTATCCAACCTGACCTGCCGGCTGTCAGAAGCTTATTTGCATGATCACCCCTGAACTTCTGCAGTCCCAAAATTCTAAGTCCAATGTTCGAGTGAAGATTCTCTCCATGAAGCATAGACTTATTTATTTCTCTGCACAATTCTCATTCTCAGAGCTCAGGCCTTAGTGCACTCAGACTGCTTAGATAGAGGGGGGACAGAGGGAACCAGGCCTCTCGAAGCTCTACTTGGCTTTACATAAATTACGAAAGTGTCTGGGCTTGAATCATGGATTTTTCGGGGTAAGCAACCGGATGACACAAGGCCTTCAATGTCCGGTGTGTTTCAAGACACGGCGATCACAAAGCCTACCTCCCAAGATGGATATGAGCCGCACTGGATAGCGGGCACTCGTGTATGTTTCTGCCCGTCTCTTCCTCTGATCGAGTACACTCACCTGTCCGTTGTCGACATATCAGTCAACCTGCAGCCTGCAAACAGGTCAATTTTTTTTTAACTCTATGGGATTTTGATATACTGGCTAACGCACGGTTAATTGTACATATGCGCCAGAACAAAAACTGCCTGGATGGCACCACACAGTAAATATAATCTGTAAGCTCCATCACTACTAATACCTCTTGTATCCGTACTGATCTGTGGCTCTCTCCTTTGCATCTGCAACATCGCGCTGCACGTTCTTGGCCCCGCTCACGCAATCCCTGTTCATTAGCGATACCTCCACCATACAGCGCTCATGCTGCACTACCTGCATGCATATGGGCTGTCATCGAGCACGCACTGCTGCGACAGCGTGATGTTGTATGAGTCTTTGCCATTGTTGTTCTTTTATGTCTTGCTCCTGACAGTTCCGGCGCTGCAGGGGATACACTCGGAATGGCTCCGCCCTGTCGGTGATGAGTACAGTGCATGTTTGCACTCATGCTCACCGCTCCATGGCATCTGCTTGCTGACTGTTGTCCTCGAGCTGCAGGGAATATCATACAGGGTGCTAGATACATTCCGGTGAGTCTCCCTTTGCTCAAACGGCCGAGTCAAAGCCTTGCTCACCAGGCCCTCGGTGTCATCGCTGTTTGTGCTGTTTCACTCTGGCCCAGCCCTGTGCTCAAGGCCGATACCTCGTAGTTATCATCAATGGATGCCAACTTTCGCAGCAGGCATCGAGCGAGCTGGCGCTGTCCTTATTTGCCCGCTGCCTTCCTCTTTGCCATGCAGTGACCAGTTCTGAGATGTGCAGGGTGTTCTTCGGTGAGTAGTTTGCGATAAATTTAGTCGAATTGAACTGGGACTCACCAAGTCTTTCACAACATTGTTCCATGCTGCTTCTCTTCCAGGATCGAAAGCCCTGCGGTGAGCAGCGAGCACATCGATAGGACAAAGTCCTTGTGATCAACATCGACGGCTCGTCGATGCTGCTATCGCATGCACGCCCAGTGTCATGCCTTTCGGCATTGTTCATGGCTGCTTGCACACCACAGCGCTATACTGCGGAAAGGCAGGTACGTGTTCCGTAACGTCGTTCAGTGACATCAATATGTTGACGCCGGGCGTGAGACACAGTGGTCAGTATCCCCGCTTCGAATTTGTACTTCATCCCATGCTCTCGCCGCATGGCAAGCGATAGGCAGTTGTGAATGCCGATATCACCTGCTTGGAGGACAGAAGGGTTGGCCCTGCGACGGGATGCCTTCGAGAAGAATCCTGGGATGTGGGATAAGCAACGCGGATTAATCCACAGCATGCCGACTCACAACACTGACCTCTGTCTCGACAGGTACACGGCTCCAGATGCTGATGCGACATGGATCACATTGGGGCTATTCCGCGGTCCAAACGTCATCTGCGCAATGTCTTGCGGCAGCAACGACTCGTCGCCGGTCGGTAGGTGAGCAGATTCGATGGCGGGAGGATTTTGATCGGGATGGATATGTTTACATGTATGTATTACTCCGTAGCGCGTAAGTAAACCGAGACCGGGGCGGGTGGGGGCAGGGATAAGTGGATCGCAGCAGCAGCGCGGCAGTAGCAGCCGCGACCGCAGAGACACAGCGGCAGCATGTGATGGCCAGATTGGATTGGCACAGTCGTCCGCCTTTGCGTCGCGACACCGGAGCAGGCAGGCCCTGTTTCGCGCGATCCCACCGAGTGCGCTACGAATGCTGGAGGGCGACGTGTGGCATTGCGTGGATTGCGAGAGGTGCATGCAACAGATTGGGCATGCGGAGCGGGCCTATGACGGCAGCATTTCTGGCCTCGCCCAACATAGTGAGCGGGTGTGCGGTGCGTTTGCCGACGCATCCGTCTCTTCAGCGCGAGGCACCGTGGGGCCAGCATCGATCGGACACATGGAGCCTGTCAGGCGCAGCGGGGAGCGGCGAGTCGCCCAGCCTTGTCTTGATCGTATTGCGGTCGAAGCGCACGGGACAGCGCGGAGATCGGGTGCAATGCGGGACGTCGGGACGAGGCGGGGAACGCGGTTGCCGTCATATTGGCGAGATCTTGCATGGACGATGAGCAGCACAGCCACGGCAGGCTTAGGGATGGGGATCGTGGTGGGCGGAGGTGGGCAGATGCACTCATCGGGCCATTCATGAAGATGCCGATATGTCGTGATGTCGCGGGAAGATGATCATGGCCGCGTCCTTGAGGGGGTACGGCTGTGAGTGCGAGCTCGGCGGAAAACTGGCACCGACGTACGTGACGATGGGGCACTGGATATGCCCACAGCATGCTCAGTGCTGCCGAGGACACGCCTTCACGTCGGTCGCCGTTCGGTGGTGAACCGCGAGCGTTACCCGAGCTGCGGCTCATGCTCGGCTTCAGGAACGATGAAGCGGAGGGCAGGTGCAAGCAGCTCTGCATACTGCGAGTGCGGAGAATGGTTGCCGTCGATGTCAGGAGCAGTCTTCACGATGCAGCGGCATTTGTCTTCACACGAGGCAATAGAGCGCCCGGGTCACGGCCGGCGTCATCGTCAAGTTAGGAACCTTGCGGTGCGGCTTGCGTGAGCGCGGCGTCATGCAGGTGGTACGAGGCAATTCTGCTCCAGCAGCGCCAGATTGCTCCGTCGTTTTGAGCGCGGAAGGGGATCACAGTGAGAGAAGGCACACGAGATGGAATTCTGGAGAATCTACTGTACAGCCGGGTGCAGTCCATAACATCTCTAAAGGAGATGAGACAGGACAAGTATCGGGGCGGCGCCGAGTCTCGCGGCCTGCCTGTCGACCTACGGTGCTCAGATATGAGCGGCGGGACACGCGATGATCGCGCAAAACCCACCGCCGGCGCGCTTGGTCTCAGCGACTCTGGAGATGCGTCGCTCGTGGGTCCGATGGCGCCGAAACGTGTTTGACACCGTGTTTCTGCTCCAGCGCAGGCAAGCGAAGGTGCGCCCAGACGCCCTGCAGCGCTGCAACAAAGGCAGTGTTCGGTGCCCGTGATCGCAGCGAGTCTGGAGGTACGTCGTTCGGGACATACCAGGGCACCACAACGGCTGTATCGCGAGTGGAAGGCCCGGGGCAGGCTCCTCGGGATGCGTCAAAATGCCTCGGAACGCCGATCCGAAGACGTCAGTCAGTGCGTCTAGTCGCAAAGACTCGGGGATATGTCGTGCCTGGCGTCGGACCACGCCAAAACGGCGGCATCGCCGTATTTCTGCAGCGGGGCGAGAAAAGCGAACGGTTCCGGAACGCAGTGCGACGCCATAACAAAGGCGTCACTAGGTGCGCGCGCCTCTGCGAGTCGGGGAACGTGTCGTCCGGCGTCGCTCTCAGCGCCAAAGGGGCGGTATCGAGTGTCGAAGGGAGCGGGGTGCGTGGCTCGGGATCCACCAAATCGCCCCGGAACGTCGAAGCGAAGGCAGCATTCGGTGCGCTGAGTCGCAACGATCCTGGGAATGTGTTGCGCCTGGCGTCGGACCATGCCAAAACGGCGGTATCGTCGGATTTCTGGTCCGGGGTCGGCGATGTGAGATGCGCTGAAACGCCTCGCAGCGCCGTAACGAAGGCAAGGTTGGGTGCGCGCCATCTCTACGAGTCGGCGAATGTCTCGTCAGGCGTCGTTCTCGGTGTTGAAGGGGCTGTATCGAGCG
>SFCI01000215.1:0-30116 GCA_004681135.1 Hericium alpestre | reverse complement strand
ACGTACTCCTTCACGGCGTCGTCGGACGCGTCGACGCCGATTTTGCTCTGCATCTTCGTGAGCCAGACGAGCACCTCCTGGTTCGCGAGGCCGTGTAGCGGGCCGGCGAGGCCGTTGAGCGCGGCGGCGTACGAGAGGAAGGGGTCCGAGAGCGCAGAGCCGACGAGCTTGCCGGCGTGCGCGGAGACGTTGCCGCCCTCGTGGTCACTGCATGACGTAGGAGTGTATGACGTTATGATCAGTGTGTGCCGTAAAGTTGAACGCGAGCGCGACAGACCTGTGGATGGTGATGTAGAGACGCATGAGCTCGACGAATGCCCCGTTTTCGCCGAAGCCGAGGAGGTTCGCCAGGTTGTGCGCGTAGTCCTTCTGCAAGTCGATGGCGGGGAGTTTGCCCTTGCCGTAGACATTGCGGTAGATGCGACCAGCGATGTTGGGGAGCTTGGCGATGCTGGAGTCGCCAGATGAGCGCAAGCATATAGGAACGCGTAGGGTAGAGGCTTACAGGTCCATGGAGTCCTCGAAGGTGGGCCCCAGTAGTCCTTCTTGGAAATACCCTGGGCGTAGGCCTTCGCGAACGCGGAGTCGTGGTTGAGCTATGTATAGACGCGTCGTAAAATTAGTATCGACGCGCGTTTGTCCTGTGGCAACACGTACCGCAGTGACAGCCAAGCTGAACTGGCTCATGGGGTGGAGCGTCGGCGGGCACCTGTCAAGGAGCTCCTCGACGAACTCGGGGATGGCAGCACGCGCGGCCCACTCCTTGGAGAGCTCAGCGACCTGCTCCGCGGTTGGGACCTCGCCGGTGACGAGTAGCCAGAAGAGACCCTCAGGGAGGGGCTCGGAGCCGCCGGGAGCCTTCGGGAGTTGTGCCTGGATTTCGTGGATGGTCTTGCCGCGGAAGCGAATGCCCTCCTCTACATACCAAATATCATTGAGGACACGAGCTCGAACGCGGTGAATGAAGGCTGGCACGCACCGGGGTCAAGAACGGAACCCTCCCAGATGAGGGCCGGGAGACCCCTCATTCCGCTGTATACGTGGCAGGCAGTGAGTATTCCAGCATGACAGGCCTCAGGACGCGACACACGTACCCGTAAAGCTGGTCAACAACGACGGGGCCGAAGGCCTTTTTGCCGTGCTCAGCACGGACCTTCTTAACCTATAACCAATATATTAAATCACCAAAACGCGGGGTAAGCTCGCGGCTGGACGTACGAATTCAGTAGTCTGGGGGATGAGCTCGGTGAGCCTCTCCTTGAGAGTCTGCGGCTTCGCGGCGGTCGAGGCGAAACGGGCCTGGACAGCTGACCGCGCGAAGGGCGAGGCAGACTGCGGGGGCGGGAACGGAACGGCCAAAGGGGGCAATGGTTGTGGGGAAATAGAAGCGTTGTGATTAAGATATCATCACAACGAGCGAACGAGCGAACAAGCACCTTTTTGAAAGCGGTACGGAGAGGAGCAGCCATTTGTACGAAGAGGAGGGTATAGAAACACAGAAAGCGAGGAGGATGGTAGTGGAGGTGACGAAACGTCAGTCCTTGACTTTTTAACGGAGAAGGAACATCTCGGGCTCGGACTTAATGCTGACCCCCAGATACACCAATCACGCGTCAGGCCCTGATCTGCCACTTTTTCAGTCACTTTCGCGCGAATCGCCCCTGCCGAGCCGAGCCGCCCTGCAAGTTTGTTGCAAGTTGACCCAGCCCTGGCCCATCGTACTCCCGTCATAAACTCACGAGGACACCCGCACGAAGACTAGCACGCGTTTTAGCCCCTCGTTGCCAGCTGTGCACGCGCCCCAAGCCCAACCAATCACGATCGCTGACGAGCTCGGATCTGACGTTGCTTCTCGGGGTCCTGTCTGGCACCTGCTGATCCGGTTGGCCAGTCATCGCGTCCGACGAATTACTCAAATCTCCGTTCCTTGCCTGCACTCAATACGCGCTTCAGGTTTCTCTGCAAGGTAGGCCATCCTATGCCATAATGCGCTGCACCATACGACATGCAGCCTCCGCGCACGCTCGGATCCTTACCAAGGTCCTTTTTCCACCAAAGATCGACAAGCACAGGCGCGGGTCCACCGAGCAGCACCTCCGATGGTGTGTGCAGAAGCCTCTCATGCTAGCGTCATACTCACCGCACTGGTGTCAGAGCTCCCGCATCGAAATCCTGAATGACGGCGGCTACCGCTCCGACGGCCGCCTGCCCTCCGAACTGCGCTCCCTCACCTTCGATCTCAGCCCCCAAGCGGGCGCAGACGGCTCTGCGACCGTCTCCCACGGCCTCACCCAGGTCCTCGTCTCCGTCTTTGGCCCGCGCGAGGCGAAGAGCAGGGCGCAGACCATGCACGACCGCGCCGCGCTCAACGTCGAAGTCGCCGTCGCGCCCTTCAGCACCGGCGACCGCCGCAAACGCGGCCGCGGAGACAAGTACGTTGCACTCCTCACCCCCATCCTCGCGCCACCCGCTCACGCCCCTTAGACGCATCCTCGAGCTCGCCGCGACGATCAAGTCGACCTTCGAGCCCGTCGTGCAGACGACGCTCTACCCGCGCTCGCAGATCGACATCTTCGTGCACGTCCTCCAGCAGGACGGCGGCGTGCTGCAGGCCGCGGTCAACGCGACGGAGATCGGCAAAGCATACACCGCGCTGCTGAACCAGGGCGTGCCCGGCATCCTCGGGCACATGGTCGGCGGCGGCAAGGTCGCCGAGAACGCGAACGTCAGCAACGCGGTCACGCCCAAGTGGCGCACCGCCAAGTCGCACGTACGTCTCCTCTCCCGCGTTCGTCCTGCCCGACGCGTGCTCATGGCCATCTGCAGGTCATCCTCAGCCAAGGCTGGAACGACACCGCGATGACGCCCGCGGACGTGATGCAGCTCCGGCGGAACCTCACGACCCTCTCGACGCCGCTCCTCGACGCCGTCACGGGCGAGAGCGACGCGGGCTCGTATTCGAGCGAGGGCGACGTCCTCGAGCCCAAGTTCCAGACGACGTTCTTCGGGCCGAACTACCCGCGCCTGACGAAGGTCAAGGCGACGTACGACCCGCATGATCTGTTCATTGTTGGGGCCGGCGTCGGCAGCGAGCGCTGGGACGCCGACGGGCTTTGCAGGAAGTAGATTTGGTGGTTTGGGGTCGCAAGTTCAGCTCTTCTCGTGAACTTGGATTTAGTGCATTCGCATTTACATATTTAATCGTAATTTTTGCACTGCTTTCTGGAACCCATCGTGTTATACATTTAACTGGCAGCGTGAAGCTTCCAGACTACAGGGCAGATCAACATGGCTCGCTCGAACGTCCAGGTAAACACCGCCTTACCTCACTTCGGTCTCGTAACGGCGAGCAGGAGGACACGTGCAGGCGCGCGATTGCAGCATGCTCACTCTGTACTGGCCCTCGTCCGCACGCCCAATGGCATGCAGGGTGCGTGTTGGACGGACATGGTCTGGAACCTGGCTTGAGTCTGTGCTGCCTGGATCGTCGGTGGGCTTCGTGCTTGCCGCACGCGAGGGCATTGATGCTCCATGTCTGCACGGCGATGTAGCGTGATCCGCGGAGACGATCTGGATCTACGTCGAGCACACGGAGGTGACTTGATTACACGCGAATGCGCGGATGATGCATGGGTGCAGAGCCGATAGAGCCTCATGCGCGGTGATGGCAACCAGCATCCACGCAAAGCAGCGCTACATCCCGACAAAGCGTTTCTGCTCGACAGGGAGAAAGGAAGGAAAATCCATAGTGGGTAGCGCGAGGCGGTCGTACAATGCATACAGCGTGGCAACACGTCATTACAATAAGCGTATACTATCGAAAGCGAAACAAGTGTCAAAACATCACAGCAGTCCACGGCATGACTCGTCCACGTAAACTCTAATCCACTAATGTTGATTGTTCGTCAGCGAGCCGTTGCTGTCGAACGGGATGTCCAAGAACGCGGGGCCCGCGACGGTAACGTTGTCCCCGTGCTCCGAGCTGCTGTTCGTGATCGCGACGAACGCGAAGCCCTGCAGCGACGGCGGCACCGTGACGTTGATCGGCGCGCTCCCGTTCACGGTCCCGTTGAGCGGAATGAACGTGGGCGTGATGCCCTGCAAGAACGCCGCGAACAGGCTCGACGAGTTGCCGCTGCTGCTGCTATTGCTCGTGGTGTTGCCCGGCGTGAACAGCAGGGACATGTTCTGCCCGGGCACGGGCATCGCGGGCGTGACGTTGAGCGGCGGGAACGCGGTGACGGGGATCTGCGTGTTGTTCGAGGGGCAGGAGACAATGACGGCGGACGCGACCGTGAAGGCCTGGTTGAGGTCGAGCGGCGTCTCGTAGGGCGTGCTCCACGGGTTCACGCCGCGCACGCCGTTGTTGATCCAGGCGCTCTGGCGGGCCTCGGTCGCGAGAATGGAGGCGGCCATGAGGAGCGCTTGCTGGGGGTGTGTCAGTGGGGTTAGGGAGGGGGAGGGGAGGGACGGACGCGGTTCGCGATGTACTGGGAGGCGCCGGCGTAGGCGGCGGTGCCGACCTCCTCGAAGAGATCGCTCAGGGCGACAAAATTCGAAACGTTGCCGTTCACGGGGCTGCGGCGCGTCAGCGCGGTCAGAGCATAAGTGGGCGATGCGGAACGCACTAGTTGTACGTGCACTCCTGGACGGCGCTGCCGCCGAGGATCGACGTGAGGTTGTCGACGTGCGTCTGCTCGTGCTGTAAGATCTGCTGATAGAAGCCGCGCGTGCCAGAGGGAAGCCCCGCGGTGTCGAAGTCCTGCTGCGAAAAATTCTGCAGGCCCTGAAGATAGAAGCGGTTCTCGATGTGCTCGAGCGTCAGCGCGAAGTTCAAGATATCCGTGTCTGTGGGTTGTTAGTAGGCTTCTGAAAGAAAAGGCGGGTGCGTACCATTGATGTCCTGGTGATCGACGGTGCGCTTCGAGGGCACGGTGAGCGCGAGGGCGGCGGAGGCGCCGGCGAGGAGGACGGCTGCGGTGGTGCGCATTTTTGTGCTAGGGGAAGGACAAAGAGAGATGGTCGTACATGACGTGCGAGAACAGGATTTATAGTCTCCTAGGACAGGAAGAGCGCAGCGGAAGCATGTCAGCACGGTGGTGTGCGGATGCAGTCGGCGAGCGGGTTGAGCCGCGGGTCGGGCATATCGGCGGGAGTGGGCTGACGGTGGGCGGGCGGCGATGGACTCGAAGACGAGGAGGGGGTCAGCGAGAATGAATAATGAATAATCGCATCGGGGTATCCGCAGGGGATGAGCAGGCGTGGGTCGACGCACGCGGCTTCGAAATGCGAGACAGGGAGTCAGTTAGGGGCAGATCGTCCCCGCAGATCGAATGCACCGTCATTTCCGCATACACAATCGGCCGGGACGTCAGCAGCGTTCAGAATAGGTTGGAAATGTACCATTGAGTCGCGGACGGTGACGAACCACGATGAGCGGCGAAGTGGGTGGTGAAGCAACCCCAGGTTGGGGTTAGGGGCTTTGCACGTCAACGATCGCCCACCACCGCAGCGTTGTGAATGTTCTGACTCTTCAAGCAGACGAGGAAGCCTCTATTTATGGCCGCCAGGACAGCCGTAGTTCTTCGTATGTCGGAACTTATCGACTCGCACAGTCGTTGTGAGGCTTAATCTGCACAGCACTTGACAAGAGTTGGAAAGGTTGGTTCTGATGACTTGGTCGCCCTGATACGGTCCATAGAATCAACGAGTTATATTACGGCCTCTGGGTGGACCTTATTTTCTTGCTCTTCGTCTCTTATCCCCTGCTGCTTCAATATTGCCTGCTCAAGCGTGGTCGCGGCAGATGCCGCGGTCGTGATTGCATGACAGCTAGCCGGAAAAGGAAACGTGGGTGAATGACTCGGGGTGCTGCTCGTCTTATCCTCCGTTGCTTTATCCACTACTGCAACCACCACCATCGTCTCAGAATCACTCGCATTGCCTCTTTCTCTCTTCATATCAACCAACTCATATCTGCTTCCTATATCTTGTATTTATTCATTCATCCACCCACGATATCTTCTTCTCCGTCTGCGCTCTGACCCGTCCTTTACTTATCGCCTCTTGTTTAATGCCATCAGGGAAGAGACATGAACCCCGCCAACGCCTCCCTCAGCCCCAGTCTATCCATCCTCACCCCATTATCTCCCAGTTCGACGACGACGACGCCACCTTCCACTCCCCGCCCCTGCTCGACTGGGACACACCGCCACCGAACTCTGATCCCGAGCCGGATATCGAGCGCGACGGCGTGCCCGGCGCCGAGCCTGCGAGCATAGATGCCGTCGTCCACGAGACGCGACGAGACTACCGCGACGACGACCGTGTCGCGCGCAGTCCGTCCACGTCTGCCTCCGCGGATGATGGAGGCCACGTTCGTTCCCCTATCCTAGCAAGGTGAGTCAATTGCGCTTCTTGTCCCTTTCACGCACTGTATTGGAGAGTTTCGCCCCCGCTGGAATGGAGTCAACCCGTCTAATCCTAGGATGCCTCGCATAACGTGGCTAGTGGAAGCGTAGGGCTTAAACGGGCTGACTCCATTCCAGCGGTTGCGGAAACACTGTTCCGCTGCCCTGTGTACTCCGTCCCGAATTCCGTTACTCTGTGACCTCGCAACAATGTGCTGTGCCTTTGACGCCCCATCGTACCTTATATGGCAGCCTACTCCCTCCCTGCTTTCTCCGACGGCGCAGGAGATGTGCATAGCGACCATCGCGGACGGGATGCACCCGACGAGCTATGCGACGATGTGCTCATCGACTGTGTCGATACACATGCGCAGGACATGTAGGCCCGCTAGCCCGGGCGGCACGCTTGACGAGCAGCACCCGCTTAGCCTCGGTAACCAGCCTGACCGACGTTGTAAGGCGAGCATCCCACGACCGAATACTCGCCTTGCAATGTCGTCGACAGGCGGTCGCCGGCCTAGCGCCCGCCGAGGACCAGCCGCCGCAGCGCCGTGCAGGGCAGCATTCCTCCCTTTCACTCGACCCGACTCAGCGCATATGGATGCGGGACGAGCCGAGCTATCTCCCGCCGGTGCAGATTGGCGAGGTCATGCGTGCCATTGGTGTCGGTGCCGTCGTCAAAGTGGGTCCAAACACGAACCTCAGCCCCGGGGACTACGTCACTGGCTTCCTCGGTGAGTTGAACGCACCTTTGTGTTCGCATCTAACGGCCGCCTGACGCAACATTAGGTTTGCAAGAGTACGCGGTCGTGCCGGCTCAGCAGGTCCACAAGATTGAGTACGTCTCCGCGTCGATTCCTGCTTTGTCTTTCCTAACGCCTGCTAGCCTCGTCCCGGGTACAGAATTGATCGACTTCTTGGGCCCCTTGGGCGTAAGCGGTGCGTTTCCAGCGATCCATCTTAACCACGCATGCTGACTCTCCACACAGCGGCCTGACCGCATACTTCGTGCGCCTTCCCCCGCCCCATACAGTCCGCTCCTAAACTGACTCCCGCGCCTCAGGGGCTCTTCGAAGTCGCGAAAATCAAAAAGGGCGAAACCATCGTCGTCTCCACCGCCGCCGGTTCCGTCGTCGCTCGTCGTGCAGTTCGCGAAGCAGGCCGGCGCGCGCGTCGTCGGCATTACCGGGGACGACGACAAGGCTCGCTATGTGAAGAACAAGCTGGGCGCGGACATTGTGTACAACTACAAGAAGCCGAGCTGGAAGGACCAGTTCGACGACCAGGTCGGGCTGGCGGATGTGTACTTCGAGAACGTCGGCAATGATATCACGGATTTCATGCTCACGCGGTTGAAGACCTTTGGGCGCATCGCCGTGTGTGGTGGGTTTCTCTTTCTCTTGTGGATGGAACGGGGCTGATCAGTTGGCGCAGGCGTTATTTCCGAGTACAGTGAGTCGCGTCGCTTCACGCTCGAATTTAAATACTAACAGTTACTGCAGATGTCGAAGAGGGACAGAACGTTGGCATTAGGAACTACATCCAGATCTGCCTCAGGCGTCTCCGGGTGCAAGGCTTTATTGTGTAAGTACCACAGCCCTCTTACACCTCCCGTATCCTCATGCGATACCGTCGTGGCAGCACGGACTACGCGTCCAAGTTCCCGGATGCATACAAGGAGATCGGCAGTTGGCTGGAAAGCGGATCCTTGGAGCGCGAGTATCATGTTGTGGAGGGTTTAGAAAATGCTGGCGATTGGCTCAATCTGCTGTTCACGGGCGAGAATAAGGGCAAGCTGTAAGCACTCAGCTTAGTTGGCTTGATTCGCCTTGACGTTGATGTTTTCAGAATCCTGAAAGTCGCCGAGCCTGGTGGCGAGAAGGTTTGAATCGACAGTTGGGCGTGGATTGTAAAGGCACAGAGGCACTCAGATTGGGATGGTGTGGTCTTGAGAATCTTCGAAGCCAGGCAGGGAGGGCAGAGATGGCATGTCATGGCCACTTTCATTGGCCTCGATGCGACGCCATACTCGAGATGGTGTTTCAAGGAGAGGGTGTGCCATAGCCACAGCTAGAGGCCAACGAGACCTATAGAAGTATTGTTAGATGTCATCATGGAGTATGGTGATAGCTTATCACTACAACGCAAAGAATAAGAGATACAGTACAAGTTGACTCGTCGAACGAAACCTGCCATCACGTGGCCGCGATAATGTCCACACAGGCCCTGAGGTTGAGCGCAGAGGCCGCGTTGCTCCTTCATCATTCTCGCAACCTATCTACACCTAAACTTCGTATACACTCATCTAAATGTGGGTTTAACTCTTTGAGATGCACTGAAGCTATAATGGTGCCAATTTGGCATACTTCTGGAATCCGGCGACTAGTTTCAATGGCCCCCCTCAATGCATCTTAAGTTGCCCTCTTTCTCTCAAGATTTCATTTGGACTCGAGCCCGATATGAGCACGCTCTGTTAGGCTCAACTGTATTGTGAGTTGCACGGTTTCACTTTCTTGGGCTCTGCGAGTGCCTATGTCGGTCAACATTGACTTATAGGGGACACGAAAGACCTAGGCTGAGGTCACATTCTCCCGACGTTCGACGCCTTGTTCAACCCCAAGCAGCAACCAATGCCACAGCCTGCGTGCATGCATAGGACGAGGGCTCGTAGTTCATGTCGACGGGTCTCAGTCGAAGTTGAAGACACGCAGCGCGCACGCGCCGTTCTTTGGCGTGACACTGACGCTTTGTACGAGCTGTGTAATGTCGTTTGAAGTCTACCTATCTAAACATTGACCGAAAGCATTTTAACTCACCTGGTTCTCAGAAAGTTCGATTTTGGCCGCCTGTTTTCCCGAGGCCAATCGATCAGTGGCGAGCGCTTCCATACAAGAAACCTTCGTAGTCAGCGTCGATTTTGCATTGATACTGTCATCGTGTCTGTATTAAATGAGCAGCATCTGCTCCGTAGAATGATTCTTATTTTTTTCCAGCAGCAATGGTTTGCCGATGCAGTCTGCGCGCCATGCATAGCCCAGTGTCGGGCTTCGCCCGTTGGGCTCCTCTTTGCATCTCATCGAGCGGTTAAACCGTGTAGATTGTATCCAATTTATGGTCCATGATATGAATATCCAAGATTGGATGCTAACAGGGCTCGCGATCCTTCGCTCTTTTCGAGGATTCGAACTTGAAGCCCAGTAACACACGGTATGCAGCGGTCCCCTCTTAAGAGCTTCGTGGCCAAGGCCCTGCAGCATTTTTGATAGCTCCATATTAGCCTTAACATGTCCAAGGTAGCTAGTGCGTAGTGAAATGGCTTTATACAATGCGTACGTGCAAAGGAGTCGCGAGGATAATTCAAATGCGACGCGAACTCTTGCGCTCGACCTCAGACGCGCCGCGGTCACATGAATTCTCACGTGCAGAACTCGATCATAAGGCCCCTTCCTATTGCGCCACTCCGAGTTCCACCAGTCTCTATACACAACCCTCCCGGCCTCGTTGTGTTTTAGAGACTCGGTCACCAGTCTAATTGTAAGTCCTGGATCCTTGCCTTTCAGCACGCGTAGCTGATAAGAATTTCTAGTACTTCAATATTCTTTCTATAACGCCGTTCTGTTTGTAATTATTTATGGGCTACTTGAGCGATGGTATCATCTACATGGTATACAGAGACAAGAAAGAGGAAAAGACACCACAATCATGCACCATCTCATCTCCCCATCCTCTTCTTCGGCCCATGCTGCAAAGTAGTCTTCGTCCGCCCATTCGCGTCGAGCGGAAACGGCAGCTTTCCCGAGTCCGAGCGCTTGAACTCGCGATGCGTCGGCGCCGCGCCCTGCGGCTCCGCGAGGTAGATTTCGGGATCAACTTCACGTTTGGGGCAGAGTTGGGGCCATGGAATCGCGTCGGCGCGATCACGATCAAGAATTTCGACGGTGAATCGTGCCATGCTGTGCAGGTAAGCCTTCCTGCCGACGCGATGTGCTGTCTCGCTGATCCCGCGCGCAGGTGCTCCGCCCTGCGGAGCTGACGATGGAGTATCCGTGCGTGGGCAAGCTCGAGAAGTTCGTGCCCTATCCTGGATTACAGAAGCTCGACGTCACGGTCCCCCAGCTCTTCCACGTGCGGCTGTGCAAGTCCTTCTTCGACTTTGTCAAGACTCCCGGTCTCGAGTTTTCCGCCTTCGTCGGGAACCCCCGCGAATACAAGTTGCAACATATGGTGCGTCCCGGTATCGAGCTGCAGTAGTCTGTTTTCGCTGACGGTACCCAGAGCGCATGGCGCGATTTGCGCAAGAGCCTCCCCGTGGCATTTAACAGCGTCGACCTGACGCAGTTCAACGTCAAGCGGACTGGCTGGACTGGTGCGACCATTTCGAGCGTGAAGGCGGGCGAAAAGCCGGAATGTCAGGCGCACATCCCCGAACCGGAGCAGGATCTTCAGGAAGAAGAGTTGCAGGCGATGTATGGCTGGCGTGCTGCGAGGAAGCTTCATGAGCATGAAGCGTGAGGGAGGCTCCGCATATGATGTGTATATCCATCTTTATTTGTATGCAATGAGTTGCAAGCAGGAAAAGGCATTGGCAGTTTTTGGCCTGATATCATTGTGTATGTCAGAATGTATGTCATGAATACTGAGGATATCGTATGGACTAATCAACATGCCGCCCTCGTCTATCCGGTGGTCACAGGTGCGAAGGCGGTCTCGCTGTCTAATGTTCTGCGCCGTTGACTCCCATAGGATTTCGTCCCTCAAGAGATGTCTGCGCCTCTGCAGTGCGATGTGCAGGTTCTTACCTTAATTTAGAGAAAATGGTGTAAACAATCCTTAGGCTGGTAGCCTCTACCCGACCCGATAACGATTTTCGGACATGGTACGCTGTGTTGTGCACCCAGACCAGCAAGAGCGGACAGGTTCCGTTGGTCCAAGTGTCAATAATCTTCACTTGTAGAATAGAATCTTAATTTACATTCCCCAGACGGACTCCGTCCTATCAGCAGTCACCGTTGCAGATTGGATTGGAAACATTCAGCGCAGGGGGGAGGACCAGCTCCCCGGCGCGCGCTGGAACTCCGACGGCACTTGCCGGAATTACCCTACGCTCTGGCGCTTGCAGTGAACAATGCGCTTCAGACTCCTGAATTTACTCCTGATGGTGGACTTCCACCCGCTTTTTTCTTCAAATTGTTCTATTCACCGCTCACACCCATCGCTGGTTGTCGCTATTGTTCCCAAGCCTTCACAATATTGCACAATAGATGTGACATCGATAGCGAACAGGAGACAGCGATACACACGTGGACGCAGTGTGGCCAGCATCTAAACGAGATCCACGCACTATAAACGCAACCTCGCGTATGCTACTCTGCCAAATATAGCAGACAATAGACTCTCCTTGTTTTATAAAAGCAGCCCCTCACCCCCGACGAATCCTCACTGGCACCCAACCATGGCGCGCCTTACCGACCTCTCCTCCGAGATCCTGCTCCTCATCGTCCAACTCGCCATGTCGGGCGACCGCTGGAGAGCACTCTCGCCCAAGACCCTCTCGCTCATCAACAAGCGCTGCAATGGCATCGCCGGCATCTTCATCTTCGCAAAGTACAAGCTCGTCTTCCGCGGCACGAACATCTGGAACAAGTGTCACGTCACCGGGCGCACCGCGAATGAGTGGGACGACGAGGGCGTGCGCGCGCGCCTTCGCGATCTGCGCCATCAGCAGCCCGACGCCGCCCGCGACGGTGTGAATGAGCACCGTCTCGCCCTTTTGCACGTTGTGCGACTCCGTGAGAAGTGTGAGCGCCGTGAGGCCCTGTAGGACGGACGCCGCGGCCGTGCGCATCGATATGCCGTCCGGGACGGGATAGACGACGTCCCACGGAGCGGAGAGGTACTCTTTCAGGCTGCCGATCACGTTCTGTGAGCTAAATGAGGGCGGGGGAAGGCAAGATGGAGATGGGGGCGTACGATGGCGACACTTCCGCCTTTCTTGAAGCCGCGCTTCTGGTATTGCGGGTTGTTCAGAACGGATGCATCGGTTGGCAGCTCGACGATGACACCAGCGATCTCCATCGCGATGGGAAGGGGAAGGAACGGTGTGGGATACAGTCCTGATCTAATTGGTGAAGCAAATCATCAGTGTCCGCACAATTCACCGTATCCTGCAACTCCATACCTCAGATAGGTGTCGATGAAATTGACACCACCCCATTGAACCTGCCGTTCTCAAGGTCAGCACAACGTCTGTGAGCCACGACTTCGTCGTATCCCAGCACCTTGATCAGAAGATGATCAGGCTTGACCTCAGGGAAAGGCAGCTCCAGGTCCTCGATGACCTCGACGCCCCCCGTCTTCTGGATGCCAACAGCCTTGCTGGTCTTCGGGTAAGACATAATACTGAACTGTGCGCGTTTCGCCAAGTGGGAACGGAGCTGAGAGAGTCGGGCGGGAGCTACCAGCGGTCGTGGAGGTATGAGAAAGCGTAACATCGCGGTTGCGTCATTTGTCGTCTGCCCTGTCCACCGCTCTTCCGTTTTTCCGTCATGTGGTCATCGGTTTCGCAGGGGGCGACATGGGGGATCAGCTTATTGCAGCGCTGTTCGATGTTCGTGCGAGGCCGCATTCAAGTTACGGCGGGCCGGCAAGTTGTAAACGCTCGTCGGCGCCAACACCCACGACATCGAAGTGAAGATCTGGACCGGACATCACCACCACCGATACACAAGCGGGAAAAAGCAAATTGCTTTCATTTAGAGTGTGTCGTAAATAGTCTAATCGTGTCTATCGGCCCACTGTGTCATAACAGGAACGGCAATCATGCAAAAAGATCTAAAGCTCGTCTCATCTAGACTTTTTCTCATAGCCTTTGAGGGCAAAGTATCGAGTAAGGTACATCCCCACGACGGAGACCATGATAGCTGAGCCTGAGAGCAAAGTTTAATATTCAACTCGTATAGAAAACCCTCGTGGCGAGAGACGCACCTGCGTAGATACCGACAGGCTTATCGCTGCCTGTCGCGTTGTTGATCGCGCCCGAGATCGGAGGGCCTGCGACGGCACCAAACGCCATCGTCGTAAAATACATCCCGATACGACGACCAGAGTCGCCCGGCTCGCCGAAGTTGATCATGGGCGCGGGGCACAGCCCGATGTATGCGCCGGAAGCGTATCTGCAGGCCAGGTCAGCACATAGGATCAAGGTCTCAGAAGAGTATCTTCAAACGCACCCGTAAAAGATGGCGATGATGGTAACGGCGGCGGTGCCGTGCACGAAGGGCCAGATATAAGTGAAGATGCCCGTGAAGGCCATCATCGGAGTCATGATGTTTATCGGACCTGCATGGGTACGACCGATGAGGAAGCGAAATCTGGATGAGGGCGACACGATGACCGACCTATGCGATCTGCAATTACTCCGCTGGTCAGTCGCCCAAACCCTGACGCCGCGTTGGCGATGACCACCAGGTAGAATGAATAATTATCTGTGAGGCCCTGAGTGGGTCCGCTAGCGCCGATGTATGTCAGGACTATTCACTCCAGTCAGTGCATGCCCCACGGGGTCATGTAGTGTGCCTTACCGGTATAAAGGCCAAGGAACGATACTAATCCCGAGACGGTATAGACTAAGAACGCGGGATTCTTCCAAACGCTAAAATTGAACAATCCACCTGTCACGTTGACTGGAGGCAAACGACGCCTCAACGTCTAGCGGATAATTATTGAGTCTTCCACTTTAAGCATCTGCCGCACTAGGGACTCACCAAATTCGCGAAACCCAAAGTAAACATGAGCAAGAAGCCGAAGATCCTCATAGTCCATTTAAATCTACGGAAATTGAAGATAAACGAGAGTGCGACTAACGCGTATCGCAAAGCGTACCCGACTTCGGTTTGCAGGTTGCGAAACATGATCGGAAAGATCGTCCCTCCAATCGAAGAGCCACATGCATTGATCCCCAGCGCTATGCCGCGCTTCTTCTTAAACCACTGGGAGACAATACTGACCACTGGGCCAAAGACAGCACCACAGGAAAGCTGGTAATGCATTAATCCAGTTAACTATCAAGTCTTTTGAGCCAGGACTTACGCCGAGAGCAATCCCTTGACAGAGAAGCAATTGCCAATACGTTGTGCATTCCGCAATCAAGAACGTAGCGACGACGAGCAGGATACTGGCTGCGCCGAAAAAGCTTTTGAAGTATCCGAGATCAAACAGCCGACCGAATATAATGCAAGGGAGGAAACAGAGTGCATACTTAAATGACGCGGTCAGACATCATACATATGGATGTGTTCAGCAACTCACTTGAACTGATCCGATCCATGCTCTTCAGGAACATTAGCACACAGGCGTGGATAGTTATTACTTACATTAGATTGGGAGACGTACATGGTTGATGGTGATGTACCTTCCAGGAGGACGGTTTCGTAGTATGCCTGAAAAGTCTGCGAAACGCATGATTAGCACTCGCAAAAGGGCTGACGAATCGAGACATGTTCACGTACTCCCCAGGCATTGACATAACCGAATCTGTCCGGGATGAAATAAGTTACTCGAGTAAATGCAGGACTCATACTGAGTTGCTCACGTGGACATTTCCGCAGCCAAAGCCTTAGCCTAAAATATTGTCAGAGCTATAAAATGACTCGGGGCGAGACAGAGTACTCACCCCAATGATCACAAGCCAGGCTGCAAGCCCGCCATCTGGGTAGTCGTCCTCTTCGACAGGAATATCGGAGACCTCAGCATTCTTAGCATCTCCACTGTTGGCCACGTCCTTTATAGACTTGATATCATGCTCGTGATCGGCGACGGCAGATGCCCGGCCTGAGCCAGCGAGGGGTCTGTCCTCACTGTTTTCGATTCCTGTGGCCGACATGGACAAATCGACTACAGCCGGCGGGGCAAGGGACACAGCGGGAGGCCTTGACGCTGGATCGTAGCGTGAGCCCAACGTGAGCCCACGATGTATGGGGATAGGATGGAGAAACCTGCCTCAATTATCAGCCGGGTTTTATGTACTTTCGCTGTTTGTTATGTTCGAGTCATGGTGGAATGTGATCGTCGCCTTGCGATTCGTGCGAAGATAAGCAGCCGGCGGCACCGTAACTGCATGCATCGTGTTCTTTACATACCGACTGTTGACCTATATCCCAGTTCTAGCCATGACAGTACGTTCTAGATTACCTTCTTACTGGGTGACTTTCCGCGGCCTTCAATCTATGGTATGATATTCCTGAGGCCATTTCAAATGNCTCGCTAACGTCCAAAATGACCTCCTCATCCAATCAGGTCGTGCAAATCAGCGGACTTTGAATCTAAATGACCTCCAAAACATATCATAGAATAAAAATAAGGCCGCGGAAAGTCATCCACTAGAACATAAGATTCGAGGAATATGAATGCCCATCTCGCTCGCTACAGATATAAACTACTCAAACACGTCCGAAAAACAAACATAGCGCTGTCCACTTCGCTCTGGTCTCCGCCTATGTAAAATTATACTAGTTGTATGTACAGGATCATGCTGGACGCGACTGTCTCGCAGTTGAGCTAACGAATGAACGAACAATGACAGGCGCACAGGCGTGGGCTCAGAATCAGGACTGACGTGAGTTCCCGCACGGCTCGCTCGAGGTCTTCGCCGGACGTGGCGACGTACTGAACGAATTCAGCAAGTTATCGTAGGCCCTTCTGAAGCTGAAGGCCTGTTGGACTTCCTGGGGAGCGAGCGTCCAGCCGGCAGTGAAGGGCTGGACTGTGCCGGAAGGAAGCGAGGGAAACTCATCGGGGTGAGCCAGTTCATCGAGTAGTCCGGCCGTCAAGGTGGCATCATCGCCGCAGTGTGGCGGGCAAGGGATGAGAAGGTTTGCTAGAAGTGTGGCGAGCGGCTGCTCCTGCGGAGGATCGAGCTTCTCGATGTCCTGCTGACCGGAAAAGATCGGTATGACCTCACAGGGAGAACATCTCGATGGACTCACAACGGAAGGAAGCAGCGCCTGTGGAAGCCCGGCCCTGGATGCCGGAATGGAATCGTAGAAGTCGAGAGACCAATCCGGGTTGGGAGTAGACGTCTGATTCTGGTTTGCGTAGAAGGAAGTCATGGTGGAAGCCAGGCGAGAATGGAGGTGACGGATGGTGTCAGAGTTCGATATGAAGCCAGAGAGGTTTCCTGTCGGGCTTTAATAGCAGCGTCGAACAGGAGAACAATGAGTATACATAGCTGCGGCGCTGTTGTCGCATCAGTCTGAGTCGATGCGTGGCGGCCATGTGACACGACAGAACAATGAGAAAATCGTCAGCGAATCTACAAATCTTGTGGCCGCGATCGTAATCATGTTCCAAGACTCGTGTACATGTCGACGAGTGAGTGTCATCATTGTCTTCCGTTGTTAGAACACGCTCGGGAAGACGAGCAGCGGCGGGGATCGTCGTTAGAAGCATCAAGAGGGCGCGGGAATATGTCGGGCCCGACGCATCGGCTCAGCAATCGGTGAGCTTTTTGCTTCCGAGTCGTTCGTTCGGGTCTCCGAGAACGACTGCACTAGCGCAGTACTAGCCCCGCCCGACGTCGAGCGCCCTTCGAACAACAGCATCGAAGATTAGCACTGAAGACGACAGTGTTCATCGAAGACGCTGCTGGGACACGACGGCAACCATGGTCAGGGCGGGCGCGCTTCTGACGTGCTCGATGTGGATCGGCCGGGCCACTGCCGGGCCCCGACAGACATCCGTCGAACTCTCTCTTTCGAAGACATCTCGCTCGATCTGCTCGTGCTCGTGCTAGCTGCCGTCTTCGGAATCGCTGTCGTCACAAACACACTCGGTATTCGATAAAAGGGCCTCGGAAACGACTCATTGACCTTGTCCTGCTTTTCCCTCTTGCAGCCTAGTAGCCTGTGCGCGGAGATGTCTGTGCTCCCGCCCTCGGTGAGTGTTCTATGCGGCTTGCAGTCATAGATGCTAATGGGACTCCGTGTATAGCATGCCCAGATTCTTGTCGTCGGCGGTGGCCCAAGTGGGAGTTATGCTGCGGCCGCTCTTGCTCGGGAGGGCTTTGACGTTGTCCTGCTCGAGGCTGCGACGTTTCCTAGGTGAGCATTATGTCTGTAACTGTAGCTTTCGAAGTCAAGGACACAATGTGTCAGACATCCTGTCCATTCATCCGTGATTGTGACGAATTATAGCCGCTCATGCAGTTTATATTTCTTTTCGTCGTAGATATCATATTGGCGAGAGCCTCTTACCCTCCGTGAGGCACCACCTTCGCTTCATCGACGCTGAAGAGAAGGTAAAAGCACGTTGCTTCGCGCATAAGGTACGCCTCTCCTTCTATCTTCCTCTCGATGGTCATTCTGTAGCCCGCACATTATGCAGCCTGGGGCGGCGATGAAATTCAACCAGCACAAAAGAGAAGCGTGTAAGTGCGCGTCCATCCATTTCTTTCATCGGCGATAGTTTCTTGGCTTGTACTGATCTCGTTTCAGATACCGATTTCGTCGCACTGGGACAGGAAAATGCCTCGTGGAACGTCGTTCGTATTGTCTTTTCTTTTTCTCAAATTGTCTGAAACAACTTTATTTGAACCAGGTCCGCTCGGAGTTCGACGAACTTCTGCTGAACCATGCTGCTGAGAGCGGGGCGCGCGTCTTCCAGTCTACCAAAGTCACCTCGGTGCATTTCTCGCCGGACTCTAATTCCTCCCTGGGTTCCAGCCCCTCCCCCGGTCGCCCGATCTCAGCCACTTGGGTCTACACCCCTCCCTCTTCGCCAGACTTATCCTCGTCCATTTCAACTCCGACGGAGGATCTCAGCACAGGCACGATCACGTTTGATTATCTCATCGATGCGTCAGGTCGCGCTGGGATATTGTCCACCAAATACCACAAAGATAGACGGTTCAACGCGAGCCTGAAGAATGTTGCCATGTGGGGTTATTGGTCAAATGCTGGGACGTACGGAAAGGGGACAGGCGGAGAGGGAGCGCCATTTTTCCAGGCACTGACAGGTCAGTAAAAGTCGAGTCGCGAGCGAGACCTTTTGTTCTGACCTTTTGTTCTCGGCATTTGTCCCCTTCTTCACATATCTTACTCGGGGGCTCGCATATACTCGCATGATACGTACCAGACGAGTCTGGCTGGGCTTGGTTTATCCCCCTGCACAACGGCACGACCTCTGTCGGTATCGTGATGGACAAAAACGCTCTGGGAAAGCGCAAATGCTCGCAGTCATCCGCGACCGCCACGCCATCGCCATCTTCGCCATCTTCGCCCCCTTTTTCGTCATTTTTGTGGGGTAGGGCGTCGCCGGGCAGCAGCACAGATGTCACTACGCCGCCTTCTTCTCCCTTCACGCCCCACCTTGGCTCGGGAGGCGGCCTACAGTCCCCGCGTGTGGAGAGTGGTGGGAAGCTTGTCGCTCAGTATCTTGCGGCGCTGGAACTCGCGCCAGCGGTGAAGAAGCTGATCGGGGAGCATGGTACAATGTTACAGAGCGGCTTGCCTGTGAACGATGCGGATGATGACGACAAAATGCCGGAGAAGGACACAGAGACTGTCCACACGGCCAGCGACTACAGCTACAGCGCGTCAACATATGCAGGTGCAGGATTTCGGATCGTCGGTGATGCGGGCGGTATGTTATTTCCTGCCATTACTGTACATGCGCTGTGCTGACTATATTCTTCCATTCGTGGCGTTGCTCCTTTTCGTGCAATGGGTCATAAAGCGTTCATCGACCCATTTTTCTCCTCGGGCGTGCATCTCGCGATGACGAGCGGCCTTGCTGCTGCAGTGTCCGTCGCCGCGTCCATTCGTGGGGAGTGCAACGAACAGGAGGCAGCGGAATGGCATTCAGCGCGAGTCGGGGTGTCATATACACGGTGCGTCATCCCCGGCTTTGATACGTGAACTGTATCTCGGAGCTGACTGGAATACGCTTGCTTTTTGCTCGGGTGGAATACCACTTACGTCTGCTCGTGGATGGACGTAAGGTTCCTCATCGTGGTCCTGAGCGCATACAAACAAATTCGTGCTCAGTCAACGGATGTGCTGTGTGACATCGGTGCAGACAATTTTGACAAGGCATTCTCCTTTTTGAGGCCTGGTGCGTTTAGTCTCATTCACTTTCCTTTGGCTATATTGACAGACATCACTTCGTCGGAACGCAGTGATTCAAGGTAGCGCAGACCTCGGACCTCGTCTCTCGGAGAGCGAAGTGCAAAGTGCGCTCGACTTTTGCACGGACCTATTCAACCCCGTCACCCAGGCAGAGTACGATTCCGTGCGTGCACGAATGGAAGGACTCAGCATCCGGGAGGAAGACGTGAAGGCCGTCGACGGTGCTGCCTTCTCTGTGCTGCCTCCAGTGACTGGGAGGAAAAGGAGCGGAACGATTGACACCGTAATGAACTGGCTGGGAAAAGTGCGTGGCGGCGAGGACAGCGACTCACCCTCGACGAATCCTATACCTTTAGCCGTGGAGCCTCCGCCGATCATCCGCGTCGATGCCGAAGAACAAGGAAAAGCGACGACGCCGATCATCCAGGAGGATACGGGCAAAGGCAAGGCAGTGCGTGTCCCTACGCCTGACCTGTTCGACGTGACCACGCCTGCGCTCGCCCCTGCACAGCTCGCNGCTTTTCTGCAGCGCGCGCAGGCGCACCCGAGACTCGTCATCGATACGACAAACATCAGCGCTAGCCCCAGTCCTTCGTCTTCCATCCTGCCCTCCGTCGGGCTCTCACCCTCGTCATCACTCCTTCCGTCCCCACATATCCGTGACACGGATGCGGATGAAGAAACGCGCCGCGTACTGTCAAAGATCAATGCGCGACGCGTGATCCACCACGATCACAACAGCGGCGTGCATAGTCTGGAAGAGGAAACGCTCGGGGGACTCGCAGCGAGGCTTGTACGCGGACGCTTGGGGCTTGCGCGGGTTGAGGAAAAGTCGAATATGAAGGAAGGGTAAAGGGGCGCTCTGTACGCGCAAGCAAAGCTGTGGTGCGGTGTAAGATGTGTATCCCGCTCTGATTTTCGATGGTTTCATTTTGAGTTTTGTTCGGTGCTTCGCCTTTTGTTACTTTTTGATTCCTTCCCCGAGCAGAACGACATGTGAACTGCGCGGGATTGGGTTTTTGTTCAGCTACGGTGATGTCTGGGCTGCTTGAAATACAATGTGGTCTTGCCTCGTGACGCTCTTTCACATTAGGATTTTGCTGGATCGCTGCCCAACCCTGACCAAACCTGCGCAGGATTCGCTGCGCGATCCCGCATGAACCATATTTTTTTCGACAGATGTCACCTGCCTCGCATACGACCTGCCGTACATGTCGATTCTCCAACTCGGAAGTATTCGCGCGGGATTCTACTCATGGGCAATCCTCGCTGGGTTTGGGAGACGCAGCATAGCTTCACAATTTGTTCCGCAGGTGAGTGGGACATGTCCTCCCGACTCCGAAGCTCAATTGCTGGAGTTGGGCCAAGCTTTCCCATATCCTCGAACAACATTGAATCCCGCCAAAAATGGAATCTAGGTGCAATTTGCGCTGTCGACATCACTTGACCAGCAGGAGGTGTCGAACGAAGCTGCCCTGGGCTCGAATGCACAAACAGAGTTGATGAACCTGGGATTCAAGAATTAGAATCAGCAGTTCCATGCAAAAGAGCAGAAGACGAAAAGCTGCAAGGACCGGATGCTTCCAACGAAGCTAGGCAGATATCTTACAGGTCCCGGCTTGTGGGGTGGGATCGGGCTGGATCTAAAGGATCCAGCGGGAAGCAGCAGCAGAAAGCGCAAAAAGACTTGCGAGGAATATGAAGGTTATGAAGACGAGGATGATGACCGAGAAGAAGGGCTGGAGGAAAAAGGAGCAAGAACAAAGAAAGGACGTACGAAAGAACGACCCTCGTGCACATAACCTCGAATGTGATCTCACTCGTCAGCGAGGGAGAAGATTCCGAAGCGGCCGCGTGCTCCGAAGAGACAAGCCATGCTTAAGCGATTCCAGGTGAGCATCAGTGAGTACTTCAACGATGGGGAACAGGCAGAGGCGAAGGAGATGGACACAGAGGCGGAAAGAAGGAAGGAAGGAAGTCAGATGAAACGATCCTGAGGCACGATGGTTGAGTCATCATCTACTCTGCCTTAGGGAGACTAGGAAGGAAGGAAGTTTGCAGCGGTCCCATTGCGAGCAGGAGGAGGTCCCAAACGAGTGATATCGTGTCGTTCGGTGTAATCTGATCGATGTTGATATTGTCAAGCCATCCCCACACTGTTCTGTCCACTTAATTTAGGAAAGATGATGGCTCCGGAGCCTGTATGATGCGAAAATGAGACGGGGATGGTCTCCCAGAGGCAGAGTAGACAGAACTCAACCTTCGTGCCTCAGGATCATCTGTAGACGGGGAGCCCTTGATCTGTGGGCTGAGAATCCCCTTGTTCGGGCAGCAGAGTTCTCCTGTCCATTCCTCCTCCGGCGACAGTGTCGTTTTTCAGGCCACAATTTCGTGAACAGGTGTATTCACGCTAATACTATCGATCTACAAAATATCGGAGCCAACAGGCGCGTCCTTGTGACAGGAGACCACCAGCACCGCTAATTGCACGGAGGACCGGGTCACGTCTGTACTCGAGTATGTACTTCGTATTGTCGTCAGGTTCACACCGCATATAATCCCCAAGTCGTATCATTTCAAGAACACAGATAGAGATGGGCGGACTGAGTTTGGATCCACTCGAGCTCGGCGATCTTGATAGCTCGCAACTTCCATTAGACGCCGCGACACGCGGGGGACTTAAAAATGGACCGTGACTCTCACAACGTTACACGACGCTCAAGTCTTCTTTGCCCTCCCATCTGCTCTCCAGGCCAGGTGCGCCTTCGTTTTTCTGGTCATAATCGCACGCATATTCATTCAGCAGTACGTAGCTATCGACTGCATATACGATTAGGAGTACTACAACTACTGTAGGTACACATCGGCGTCCGTTTCAAGTTCTTCAAGACAGCATTTCTGTTCGATGAACAGCGTCAGCGGCTGTGCTATGCGGGCCTTCCTCACGGGCCCCGGAGATGCCGAGCATGAAACAGTACCATACCTCTATATTGTCGGAGGCGAGCTCAGGTCCCCATGGGACGAGTGGGACGTGGAATATATCCTCGTCCCCAAGGGCCACACACTCATTCCTGAACTATACGCGGAAGTGAAGATCACGTCAAGATATTCGTGGTTTGCCATTTATGGTGCTATGAGAACCAAGTGAATTGATTTGTCGTTTGAGCAAAACAAGCACAATAAATTCTTCGGTACGTTTTTGAAACTGTACGCGTCCCATGACAAACTATACTTATACCTACTATCTTTCAGGAGATATCTTTATCAAACTGAGGTCATGGAACATGGTGCGTGGAGTATCGCGAGGGTGTATCTTCTTCAGCCCGTCTTATTCGAAACACAGCGTGATCAGGGTCGCTCTACAACGGCCTAGCAAATGTCGTCATGGGGTATCCATGTTCTGGCCTGTCGAATCGTCGATGACTCTGTCATTCTGTAGACCGCGCTGGTCCGTCCTGTCATGTCGAACTCCCGTACGATGTGCGATTGTTGTATTCCTTTGACGTGAAGACTGCGTTGCTGTTTTTGACCTGGTGCTCTGATTTGTGCACGTGCGCGTTTGACTCTTCAGAATGCGAAAGAGCGGCTTCATTTTTGGGAGTGAGCAATCAGGGCACCGTGGCGTCGACGAATATGCATGGATTGTGGCAAGTCTGCGGGCAACACAGTTAAAGGAGTCAACGACATCACATTGCGCATTTAGTCACTCACGACCTCTACTTATCCGTAGCGCGGCTCATGTTCAACGCGGGATACTGTCCTAAGAAGCAAGGTCGCCTATCCAGGAGGTAGCTGACCGTCGAGGTTCGCATCATTAATGATCTAGCACGTTGCGAGTTGTACACGCACCAATTCCATGCCCCGCTCCTTCGCATCTATCTGCACCTTCGTCCGCCCGCTTCTCCGAGCTATTCCCTGCCTCCACTTCTCTGCCTCGTCCGCTGGACGCCATATCCGGGACGTTGTCATCAGCGACATGTCCGACCTTCCGCGGCTCTTGGCCGCCCGGCCGGAGGTCGCGTCCACCCCTGATGCGTCGTTCATTGCTGCTTCATGTTTCTGATCGTTCTCGGCGGCGAGCAATACAGTACAAGCGGTGACACGCGCTGTCGCGAGGCGGGCGTTAGTGAATGATTTTCGGATCGAGATGCTAGGAGGTGTGACCGTGGAATTTGATGGCGAACAGGCTCTGAACGTGCCCTGGGCCAATGAGGATCCTATTCGTCAACATTATCAGGATCGAACTTAGACATGGGGCTGGATGGCACGTCAAACCCTCACCGCTGCGGGGCTTCCTATCTGTCATGGGTATCATTGGGGATCGGGTTACAGGATCAACGTACAAGGTATAACTTTGGATACCCCCCTGCAGTTGGGCGCGTACTCCGGTAAGTAGCCTTGTTCCTTGGCTGGCGCCAGGCTGTCAGATATTCCGTCTAGAAGTACGAGAAAGAAAGGTACAGGCGCGCGCTGAGGCTAGGATGGGCTATACGGCGGCGGCCTTCAAAGTCCACTGACTTTCTCAACAGCATTGTCTCTGCAGATGTAACTGATCGGTCAAACCATCGCTCACTGGACAAAACACGACGAACTCCAGCTCACTGCGTTACGTTCGCGTTGAATAGACTCTGGATCGGACAGTTGTAGGATAGGCTCTTCAGAACACTGAACCTCAGTAACATATCGAGCGGAGGACTCGAAATGATGACCTTCATAAGTACTGAAGGTCCCTTGGGCAGATCTCGAGAGGCATGGTGGTTGACATTGAGTTCGAAGCAAGTGAGTTCGCCGGATAAGATACTGTACGTAACGACGTTCGATGGATCGATGGATTAATGATATCCTCCGTTCGGACACTCCAGATCTTTCCTCTCGACGCGACGACATAATCATAATGCCAATGTGTTGCTAATCACCCTGATTGTCCTCACAGGCTTTTGGTATCTGCTCGGCTAGTCTCTATAGCATGCATATCAACAGTGAGTGCAATGGACATGGAGGGAACAGCTGACGCTTGGCTGTCCTCCACTCAGCGCTTCGAGAATCCAACTAGCAAGGGGCAAAAGCACCGAGCTTACACGCCATGAGGCTGCAACGCACAAGTGAGAGCCTGCACTTATATCCACACCCCACCAAGATCGCCTCACCAGCCTCAGCATCCGAGTCGCCCAGCCAGCATGTCGCTCGTCGCGTTCACATTCGGCTCGCTCGGTGACATCATCGCACTCCTCCAGCTCGCCGATCAGGTCAGAAGGGCGCTCTGCGACACGAGAGATGCATCTGCTGAATATAAGGATCTCATCGCCGAGCTCTATTCTGTCGTCTACACCATCACGAACGTGCAGAGAGTGCTGTCGATCCAGGGCCCGCGCCGGCTCGCGCAGTCGGTCGAGAATGCGCTCTATCATGCTGTCGGCGTCTGCTTGCATCTCGTGGCTCAGATGAACGAGCGTATCTCCACTCGAAGGCAGGCTGCCTGCAGCCGCGGCGTTGTCAAGATGATGGTAGCGGACGTATGGTGGAGCATTGGGTGGAAGCTATTCAAGCGCGAGGAAGTACTGTTTCTGCGCAAGCGGCTCTCGGGACAGGTAGCTGCGATGAACACGCTGCTGACGCTCGCGCAAAGGTATGTACATACCGTTTGCGCCATGCGTTATGAACTGAGCAGGGATTATAGCGATCAGCTGGATCACGTCGGCGATCAAGTGTCTCGCTTCTACGGAGACTATATCGACGAGAGCCGCAGGCAATACACTCTTATCCAAGAGATCCATCGTTGCGTGACGAATAGGCCCCATGCGATGGGCTATACCTGGGAGGCTGCGCAAAACCCGGACAACATGCCGATTGTATTTACAGACATGCTCGGGCACACCGTCACTCTGCCCTGGGAGTTTGTGGGAACGAATGAGGTGCGTTCCGAGTCTGCATATGGGTCCCTGGGGCGAGTGCTGATGTCTTCCAACTGTAGCTGCTGCACGAGTTCCTCGTTTTCTATTTTCGCAACAGACCTTACCGCAAACTTGTTGAGGAGCGTCAATACTTCGTAACCAATGAAGACAATCAGTGTTTTCGAACTTTGAATGAAGATGATGACTGGCAACTCTACCGTTCGTTTCAGGAAGAGCTCCAAGTCTGGAGGATATATCGGCCTGGGAGCAGGGTCAATATGCATGGAGTAGTGAATGTGCGGTTCTGCATTACAGAGTCAAGCCTGCCGCGGCATCCCAAAGACAAGTGCCATAGTTCCACAGATCACATGTCACCCTACGGTCTCTCGCGGCCGGCGCGACCTCCAGATAATATGCGCCTCAATATCTTCTTCGATAGGTGGACTTTATCGTAAGTATTCGGGCACACTTTGCTATATTTGTCTTGAAGGGACTGGTTCATGTGGGGTCTTTCCGAAAGAACCCTCTCGAGAAAGTATATTACTCTGGTTACTGTGTTCGCTCCCTCGCCGCTACACGATAAGAGGACTTCTAACAGAAGAACGGCTTTGGATTGTGTTTAGTAATGTTTCCCACTGGTGGGGAGGGGGGCTTAAGCTTGAGATGCTTGAGATCTAACGATCATCAGGAGCCCGTTGAAGTGACGAGCACCATCGAGAGGATCTCCAAGCAAATCTACAGAGAAGTATGCATCATTGAATGTCTGCCTCTGTTTGTCATTTTGTTAACCACATCTCTTCTTACAGACCTCTAAATTACGACTGGCTTGCTGGAGGTTCAAGTACGCGATGTATGGGGCAGCTAACAAAGGCAGGACGGGTACTGATGGCAATGGGTGGCTGCAACGTGGTAGTACCACTACAGCTGTTTCAGGAAACCTTGTGTGGCGCGTCTGAACGCGCGGCGAAACTCCGAAACTCGAAAAAACTCGAAAAACTCTAGAAATTGTGCAGACTGCTATTTTCTGTGCATTTGTCTCATGGTCTTTCAGCAAATCAAACCCAGCATCAAATGGCATGCAGTTGAGCTCCCCAAAGATGGGTGGGGGAGTGCGTGGGGGAGCACGCGGCACAGAAGGTGGGGTGTGGGCCATGGTGCGTGCGTGTGGGGCATGCATGTCAGGCCATCCTCGTGGGCTCCATCTCGTGGCTGCTGTGTAGGCATCGGGGCATCCTCGTGTGGTTTGGGGCTGCTTGCTTTGGGTTGTCCATCTCGCTCGCATACCATGGCGAATGACCGAGCGGCACTGCTATGCCATGTTGGTGCATGGTATGTGTTCACCTCGTCCTCGTCCTCATCCTCTGCACTGACTTCTTGATATTCATCCTCTGCACTGACTTCTCGATATTCATTTGACTCGTTCGCAATGGTGTGCATGCATGGGACCCTGGATGCTTTTTGTTCGCAGTATGTGCCGTTTGCCATGCAGCTCACAACAATGTGTGAGCCGAGTCACCGGTGCATCATGTCACGGTCACATGATCCAATCAACAGCCATTGCTTCCCTGCTGTCAAACTCAATAGCACGTCCATCATGGCATAAAAAGCGAGTTCCCCACCATGCTCAAACCTCATCCCAACCCCCACCATGGACATTAGGTGAGTTGCCTTTCCCGACACTGTCCCAGTCCTTTTTTCAAATGCTCTGCGCTGCGTTTGGGTCTCTTCAAGGCCCTGCCGTGGCGCTTTGTTCTCTCATGGGCTCTGCACGGTTGAATCTCTCCAAGGTTCTGCTGCACGTTGCTTGCTCTTTTGTTGATCTCCTCACCCCACTGGTCGCTACTGCTCTCTTCACCTGCCGAACGCTGACCTGCATGTTGTTCCAGATCTTCTTAAGCACTGTTTTGCAGCAAGATGTGCATGCAGGTGCATGTTCTGGCACCTTCACATCACCCAGCATTTACTTCCCTCTTCGCAGCTATGCTCTGGCTGTCAATACACCATTCCGTTGGCTGCAAACACTTTCAAGATAAATCTTTGCTACGAAGAGCTCATGGAGAAGGCCCTCAAGGTGGACGACTTCCTGGGCGAGCTCAATGAGAAGATCGCTGCTCTCGCCACTCAAGAGGATGCTGGTGCATCTGGATGCAGCAGCCACACAAGCATGGGTGGTGACAGCTTGACATTGGATGAATGGTCGCCGGTCAGCCTGTCGCCGCTGTCCACCGTGCCCGGTACCCCATCAGTCCCGCTGACACCAGTACTCGGCACATCCCCCCTGTCCACACCTCCCTCTAGTCCCCCGCTCCACCTGTCGAGCGGCAAAGGCCTCTCCGGCGATGAAGGCCTCTCCGACATGCTGGAGCTCGAGGACGATGACAACAGCGATGATGACAGTGACGTCGACATCAGCATTGACACCGTTCGTCCACCGAATGCAGAATGCCTGGCAGGGCTTGGCCCTGATGCACACCCCACCTCTGCTCATGCTGACACTCCTGGCAAGAAGAGGAAGCACTCCTGCACGAAGAAACCTCACAAGCAGAACGAGGGGTGCAAGGAGGGCAGAAAATGCCGACACAGGGAGGCGCGTGCAGCGGAGTGAGCGAAGGCAGCAGCTGTGAAGAACTGGACCACACCACCGAGGCTGCATGGTGCGACCTTCACCAACTGCCCACTGCCTGCAACGATGAAGGTCAACGCCACCGACGCCAGCATGAACTACAAGGTTACGAACAGGGCTTATACTGCTCGCCACCTCGACGCGTTGAGCCCCGCTCAGTGGGAGCATTTTGAGCTGGATGCACGAGGGTTCAAATATTTTGCATGGTGTGGGAGGTGAGCTCCTGCCACGCTGGGTAGCCATTGCCTGCTGATGCATTCCCCACAGCATCGCATATGTGATTCTCGACAACAAAGACTGCATTATCGCTGTTCTTGTGCCCCCACTGCTGGAGGATGACCATTGCCCTGATGAGGAGCACTGGATGTCAACTATGGAGCATGTTGGGGAGCTCTTTGAGAGCAAGCATGAGGCCGCGGGGGGTCTTTCTCAGCAAAACAGACATCCCGGAGAGTTCACAGTGCTCGCAACAGGAGTTTTGTACGATGGTGGCCAGAAGGTGGGTTGCATTGGCTGGGACCTCTTCTTGCTGTGCTAACTATCCTTACAGAGGCCGGGAAATCTGGCCCACTCCAAGTGGCACCAAGACCTGCTGTGCGACCTCACGGATGACGCCGATGTCTCACGCATTGCAAACTTTCAGAGCGGTCGGTGCCAGCCTTCTGGGCGTGGTCAGCTATGCTGACCATGATTGCACAGATGCCTTGTCATCTTACTTCCCTAAGGTGTATGCGCACATGTATGACTCCCTCGGAAAGTTGTCCCGGAGCCAGCAGGAGCTTTGCCACAACTTCCGCGGTGGAAGTGTGTATCCAACCTGCACGTTCAACTTAGGGCCCAATACGGTCTGCTTGGACCACAATGACTGCAACAATGCACCCGATGTCTCATGCACCATCACCGTGCTCAGGACTTTCAATGCCGACACGGGCAGTGAGTTGTACCTTTGGGACCTGGCACTCATTGTCAGGTTCCTGCCAGGTACAACCATACTCCTATCATCTGCGAGCATGCGCCATGGTAACCTGCCTACCCAGCTGGGTGAGCAGTGTTATTCCATGACACAATACTGTCCTGGTGGTCTGCTGCGCTGGGTACGCCATGGCCTGCGCCCTGCTTCATTGCTGTCAAAGACAAAGCGTGCAGCCATTGATGAAGACCACAAGGCATGGTGGGCTGAGGTGCTGGGCTGGCTGTCGAAGTACGACAAGCTTGAGGCAGACCGAGAGTGGCTGGTGAGATGGGAGCATGGCAAGGCATAGTTACTTAAGTCTAGTTTTTTCTATTATCTTCCCATTCACTAGTATCAAGCATCTTCGTATTTAGTGCTTCACATAAACGAGCTACAGGGAAAAGTACAAGTCTTCCTTGTTCGTCCAGTCAACACCAGTGTGATCAGTTGTATCTGAACTATAACCTGATTCCTCTCCATCTTCCACCAGCACTGCACATCCTCTAGCCTGAATATCTCCACCATTTACATGGAATCGAGGCAGGTCCAGCAATGGCATGTCTCCATCATGTGGCCAAGCATCATTAATTGCAGTCGCAGCAGTGAGGCAGGAGGAGAGGGCTGCCTGCACATCTGCCTCATCCTCATAGGCTCGGAAACATGCCAGAAGATCTGCGTAGACATCCCAGACATTGTCCATATTGATTGGACCAGGGTTAAGCTCGGCCAAAAATTGAGTAGCCAGCTCTTCGAACGCAGGCGGAGTCAAATGAAAGACATTGTGGTCGGGCAGTGCGTACATTTGCCTTACTTCGTCAACATACTGATTGACAATGTTGATCTCAGATAGTAATGTCACATTAGGGCAAAGAAAACTATGGTAACTGAGCACCACATACCTTGAAATCTGCAGTATTGAACAGCTCAGGATGTTCGAGGATATCATCTGGGCAGCCATGCGGGAGTACTTTGTTACAATCAAACCTTGGCTTTGAGCTGTTGTGATGAAGACAATAATGATCGCATTCTTCTTGAAGCCACGGAATAAAAACACGGTGAAAGACCATCCTACAGATACCAATTCATGCTCGGAATGACAGCCCCTATTGTCAAGTGACG
>SFCI01000214.1:0-30121 GCA_004681135.1 Hericium alpestre | reverse complement strand
AATAGTGGATCAAGAGCAGTGCGATAGCGTCCATGCGTGCATGTAGATATAGTTAAATAAAGGGAATAGAGCAACGGGACATCGACCATGGTGTGGATGTCGAAGGGAGTGATGTCAAGTTAAGAAATGAAACATACGGTTCTTAACACCTCCCTCTTTCTCCATTTGCTCTCGTCTGTGGTGACTTCAACCTGCATCACCAGTTATGGGACCGGTCGTACAGTTTCGTGACCACCTCACAGCAGCTCATTGACTTCATGCCGAACCTCTCTGTTTCATTATTTAACACCCCTGATGTCCCCACTCACTATCCGCACAATACTGCTCTTGCGACTACCGTCATTGATCTTGTCTGGATTTCCGATACACTCCTCCAGTCCCCGTCCACCTCACTAGTTGTAGATGCTGTGGGCCATGATGGCTCTGATCATGCCAAACTGCTAATCACCCTCCCCTTATCCCCAGAGTTCAATCTCATCCCTCGCATCAAGCACAAGTCAGACGAGGAGGCCGCATTCCTCGTCGATGCTTGCAGGGCCTTCCCACCGGCAGACAACATTCCGCTTGATGACCATGACAGCATACAGATCTTATGCGACATGATCTTTGACTCCCTCCGATGCTCATTTGTGCGCTGTGCCACCACCCCCAAGATCACTGCCCGCTCCAAGCGCTGGTGGAATGACGAGTGCCATGATGTGCTTCAGGCATTTTGTGATGACCGCTCTCAAGATAATCAGTGTGCCTATTTCTGCACGGTAAAGTCAGTGCAGCGCAATCATTTTCAATCTGTTATTGAGGAAGTCACTGCTAATCATTGTGTCTGGGATCTCACATCCTGGACCAAACCACGGTCCTTGCCTACCACGTCCATCATCAAGGATGGCCAGGGTGTGCCTCTCACCACACTGACGGAACTCGCCACTGGCTTCCAATAGCAATTCTTCTCTGCCACCAACCACCCAATTGACTTCACTGTCTTAGACAACCTCGAGTGCCTTCCCTCCCGTTTGTTCAACCCGATCTCCATGGTGGAGATAGAAGAACAAGTTGCCCTATGTGCCTCCTGCTCAGCTGCAGGCCCCGACCACATCACCTGGCCTGTTGTCAAGGTACTCGTCCACGACCCTGTCGCTGGCCCGACTCTACTCAAGATATACAATGCCTGCCTCCGACTCAGATACTGGCCTGCTTAGTTCAAGGCATCCACCACGGTTGTCATCCCCAAGCCAAAGAAGACAGACTACACCGTCCTCAAGGCATACTGTCCCATTGTACTCCTCTCCTGTCTGGGCAAGTTGTGTGAAAAAGTCATTGCCAATCGCCTTCAGTTCGAAGCCCTCAAGCACAGCATCTTCCACTTGTCGCAGTGTGGCGGAGTCAAGGCACACTGCACCGAGGATGCGGGCGTCCTGCTCGCTCATCACATTCTTGCAGCCTGCAAGCATGGACTCCACACATTGTGCCTTGCGGTAGACATTGCCCAGTTCTATCCTTCTGTCCTGCATGAGCTCCTAGCCCGTGTCCTCGAGCACCAGGGGTTTGCACCCGAATATGTTGTCTTCTTCTGTGCATATCTTACTGACCGCATCACTCAATTCAGGTGGAACAATAATCTATCTGACCTGTGCCCAGCCAATGTTGGTGTCGGCCAAGGGTCGGCTCTCTCCCCCGTACTAGCCAATCTCTGCATCACCCCAATCCTTCACGTATTCTCTATCTCCATCCCCCGCCCACGTGTTACCACTGAAACTGCGTCCATGCTTTTCTATGTTGATGATGGGGTCCTCGTTTATTTCAGCGACAGCATGGGGCAAAATGTCCTCATGCTCAAGCATCTTTTCTCTCTGTTACGCACATTATTTTTACGTCTCGGATTCGTACTCAAGCCCGACAAGCTCGAACTCATGCACTTTTCACGTTGTGGGTTTGATGGTGTGCTCCCGCCTCTCATCCTTCCGTCTACTCCCCCTGCCATTCCCGTTTCTCTCAAACTCCTTATGATCTGGCATTATTTAGGTTTCTTTTTCGATCATCAACTCAACTTTCACTTCCACGTTAACTTCTACGCCACCCATGCCCTAAGCACGGTGCACTCATACCCATTACTCGGAAACTCCAACCGAGGCCTCACACCATCTCAGAAATGCCAACTCTACCTTTCCTGTGTCCTTCCCCTTCTTACTTATGGTGTTTGTGTTTGGTACGATCCTCGTAAATGCCAAGTTTCTCTCCTCAAACCAGTCCGTCGTGCCCAAGCGGCTGCGGCAAGATGGATTACTGGCTCATTTCACACATCTCCAATTGGTGGAATGGAAGTTCTTGCAGGCCTTCTCCCTGTTCATCTTCATCTTAAAAAACTGTACTTATGCTCTCATCTATGCATCCCATGCCTACCCTCTTCCCATGTACTCCTTCGCTCACTCCCATCCGGAGCCAATTTGCCCCCGTTACCTCCCATGTCTTTCACATACAGTCCCGTGCTCTGGCATATTCCAGCTCAGTCGTCCCTCCCCCTCCATTTCATTGTCCAAGACCTCCCCGAGCACTTAGAAGACTCGCTCCCACTTCATATTGAATGCCATCCAGGGCAACATCTCATAGATACTTTCTCCTCATCTATCCACTACGATATCTCCCATCCCAAGAAGGCATCCAACGAGTTCCCATTGTGGCTGGATCAATTTTGCTTTTCTCTTTCTCTCGTCTCTCAATCTCTCGACTCAGTTTTCGCATTTTCTGATGGTTCTGTTTTACCTTCTCAGGGCAACCGGGCAGCGGCGAGTTTCTGCACATTCCGCGGACAACAGGAACTTTTCAGGAGGTCAATCTCATGTGGTCAATCAATGTTGTACGATGCAGAGCTGTTCGGCCTCTACATGGCCATCCGTCACCTTACCCAGGTCGATGCAAATTCCATCCATCTTTATTGCGACAACGAATCCACGCTTCGTATGCTTTTCGACACCCGTCTCCATGCTTCGCAGATGTTATCCATCATGGCATGTTGCTCTGCCCGCTCCTGGCTCCTCGATCATCCCGAGTGCTCCATCCACCTCCACTGGTGCCCAGGTCATGTAGGCATTGAGAACAACGAGCAAGTCGACCGTGATGCCAACACAGCGGCCACCTCTCTCCCTATCACCCCCTACATCTCCCACGCCTACGCTTGCCAGCACGTCACGCACAACATCACCAAAGAATGGCAGCGCCTAGCGCATCTCCTGTCGCACATCAGACATCAGTTCATCCCCAATGCCCGCCTTCGCCGAGTCTCACACATCAATGGAGGCCCATTCATGAATGCCTTCAGTGACAACTCCGCCTTTGCTGCACGCATGGCTCGCACCATTCTCAACCATGCCCCCACCGGCGAGTTCCGTTCGCGGTTCTTTCCCTATGAATGTGCGAACTGTAACTGGTGTCCCTGACTACAGTCATGCCGACACATCCTGAACAGCTGCCTGCACTACGACCGACCATGCGAAAACTTCCTGGAATTCCTCATCAACTCGTCCGAGCCCGGTGCCCTTCTCTCCTCTTTCTTAACGGCCAATCAGACTGCATTTACGTTTATCGACGCTCCTGCTCCTGCCACTTAATTTCTATTGATCTACGAGTTTCTTGCTATCATCACACACCATCCACGACTCATCTCTGCATAGATACGTTGTCCCATTGTAGATCTTCACTGGTCTCTTGATTATGCTGGTTACCTACCTACTCACGTACCCACCTCACTCACCCTGTCTCCATGTACCGTATGTACGCGCGCCTCTGGTCATGCCGGCGCTATATAAATCTGTGATTTAAAATAAAAATAAAAATAAAGACTTGAATGACGGGTCAGTTATCGCGTGAGGAATTCAACGAGAGTCCCGAAACTCACCATGTTCGCAGGCATGCGAGCTATGGATATACGGGTGATGGTGATGGTTGGAGGAAGGATGTGAAGTTGCTGTTTGACTCCATGGTGGGAGGACTCGGCATGCAGCTGAGAATGGGCAGGCGGTGAAGATAGATAGCAACTATAGAGGACGTGCATTATCCTCATGCATAGAAGATTGTCTGGGCGGACACCCACAGATTTTTTTCCCATTTGTAGGCTCCTCGAAATGCAGGCCCCTCCACAGTGGTTCGGAAACATAAGTAGGTATACAGAAATCAAGTCATTATGCATTATAGAGCAGTCATTCGTGATTGACTGCTTGCCGATCGTTCGATCAAGGGTCATAATCTGTGTCACGGATCGCTCCATTTCTCTCCGCCTTCTTCTCTGCCATCAAGGCATCGCGTCGGTCATGTGCTCCAGCTGCCCCATCACATGTTCACTTCCCCACATGACCTGGGGCCATCCTTCACCCATGCCCTTGTTCCCCTTTGGGACATCCTATTGTTCTCCACTCCATTGTTCTCCATTTGGCCACCATTGTTCTCACTCTATTGTTCGACCCATTACGGTGTCCATTGTTCTTTTCCCATTGTCGTCCCAGTACTTATAGGCTCCCTGTCACTTGCCTATTTTCCTAGATTGTTCATTTCATCTGTACCATACTGTACCTCCAATACAGGTCACTGCGCTGCTTGTCGCTTTCTGCTCTCTCGCTCCCATCATCGCTGGTGACTTGGGTGGTCCTCTGCTGTCTACAACTGAGTCTTGACACCAATGCCGTGGAATCTAGAAGGGCAAGAACACAAAGCGGGTAGCATCGCCTGACAATCAGTGTGATGCTCCTCCCACCAAGGTACTTAGTATTCCAAACATCAGGATGAGACGAATTGACTCGATCCACCATTTACAGAAGCAGAAAGGTAAGCAGGCAGCAAAGCCTGTTGAAACAGAGGCGGAGATCCCGATCGTAAACGTGAGTGGCATTGTTGCATTGTTGATCAGGACTGATCCTGTCATGAACAGAAGGACAAAGGGAAGCAGCATGCATCACCACAAGAGACGGTGCAGAAGGTGCTTCGGAGTAAGGTGAGCAATGATCATTGCTGACCATTGTTTGCACCCACTCAGCCCTTATCCCACGGCATATCACAGGCCTCTCCCGCAGATACTGCTCAGAAGGTAATGGAAAGTCATACTCTAAAGTCTGTGAGGCTGATATTAGGAGTAGCAGAATGAGGTCAAGGACAAGACAAAGCGGTACAGTGACAGCCAGCTGAACGAGGCTGAACTCCAGTTCTGACTGGCTGCCAAAGCAGTGAAGGTACATCCCTTTGCTGTTTCCATTCCACGACACTGACCAGTGTTGCCAGCTGAGTCCTTGTGGGAACTGTATTGCACACAGCAAAAAGGAACTGTGCTCCTACCCAGGAGTGGGGTCTGCCTGCCTCCTGTGCACCGCCGGCAAGAAGAAGTGCTCCCTCTGACCCTGTGGTGTCACAAGTGGGGGGGGTTGTCAACTACACCACGCCGGAGCTCTGGGATGTCCTCATTCGTCATGGTCAAGGCCCTCTTCCACCCCTTCCTCCTGGGTTCGAGCACCTGCCGCTGCCTCCCAACCACATGCTGGCTGCCATGGCATCAGCTGCTTCGCAGCATCCCGTCGGCATCGACGTCCTCGGCTCCCACAGGATCCCAAGCCATGGTATCTCGCACGGAGTACGATGGCCTTGTCTCCCGGATGGAGCACCTCATCATGGAGGTTCGCACCCAAGGCGGTGTTATCGAGCAGCTCCGCGGGATGGAGCCAAAGTTTGCGAAGCTGACGTATGACATTGACGACCACAAGACCGCGATGGCCACGAGGTTCGAGGACATCGATGCCCACATGGACTGCATCAACACGGCCCACTTCAACGACATGGAGCGCATGGAGCACCGGATGGCGGACGTAGAGGGGAAGTCGAAGACGATCGACCCCGCGGTTCTCGAGGAAGTGGGGAACCACTTCCAGAAGACAATGCAGGATGGCCAAAGCCAGCTCAAGCAGGACCTGCTGGAGTCTTACCACGAGATGCTGCAGAACGACTTGGGTCGCATGAGGGAGGAGGTAGCCGCAGAACGGGCTGCAGGAGGTGAAATGCGAGCTGAACTCGCTAGACTTACCGCTACTCACGTGGAGAGGCTCCCTCTGTCCACACCAGATGGCGCTCAGCTCCCACCTATAGCGGCCTCTCCGGCTCCAAACAAGGCATTGACCCTCGGCTTCGGGTGGGCTTCGGGTCCCGCGGGTGGTGGTCAGAGTCCGGCCTCCCAGGAGTCCAANGGTGCCGCTGGTGCCGCGGGTTCCCACTCCCCCCCGGACTTGCAGGAAAGCGCCAATCAGGACTCTGCAGGTGCCGGGCATGNGTAATTGACACCTGCTTTCTACTCGCATCTAATTGTTTTGTTCTGCATATCACTCGGTTGTCGGCTTACATGTCTATTTACCATATCATCATCTTGAATTAATCCTGGTCTTTGAATTAATCATGGTCTTGATGCTCTGCAAACAGAACTGACATATATTGAGATGGGAGGTAACGTAACAATCGTTTCAGGGAGTCATGAATGTCCAGTAATTTCGTATGGAAGCCTCTATGCAGTGTTGAAACCACACCAGTATCTGTTCCCGTGGAGTTGAAACCGCGNGATATCACCGTGGTCGGTGCCCATGCTAACGCCTTCTGCGAGTGCTAGTACCTTCCTTCCCACTGGTGCCTGATGCTTTATCACCGGTNGTTCGTGCAGCGGGTTTCATTCGCAGTGCTGGGGTCTCAATAACCACCTCCAGAGGGCGCCCCTTCCTTCTTGCAGATCGTTCGAGCTCTTCCGTACTAATCCCGCGGCTTGATCCAGCAGCAGGAACATCGATCATTCCCNTGGGATTCATGCCACTAGGTCCTGTCGCACTCTTCCGAACAGGACCAGCTGCCTTGGCCTTACCCCGTTTTGCCTTCNAAGCATCCTGCGCCATCGCCCTGCCTTGCTGTTAGTACCGAATAAACATAGCAAGGGATGACAACAAACTCAAGGACCCGTTGGCTGGGCTTTGGTTGACGGGGCACCTCAAGGATGTTGGCAGAGGTAATGTCTGCCTGCGTGTGATTCTTGTTACGTTTGGGGGCCGGCTGCTCTTCCACTTCATCTCCACGGCGACGCTTCTTGCCAGTGTCAGACGACTGCGTCAAGCCATTCCCCCTCTGGACACAACTCTGCAGTCAGTGACGCATGCCGCGGGATCGTATGAGAAGAGGTACCTTCTTGGCACGCCGCTCTTCCGCGGCATCCTGCTCTTGACGCCTCATGAGCATCTGCGACGACTTGACCGTGGCCTGTTGGTGAGACATGGCTCAGTGGTAAGTCACTCATGTGGCTGCATCTTAGCAGGAGGCACACCTTTGGTGCAGGTTCCTGTTCAGCTTCCGCAATATCTCCAGTCTTCCTCGTCGCAGACTGCTTACTGAGCCCCTTACACACATAGCACCATGATAAGTCACCAATGTGGCCAGGTCTTAGCCAAAGACATACCTTCTTGGCAGGTGGCTGTGCCCCATCTCTCTGTCCACGCCGCGTCTCAGTCCGAGATGACTTTGCACCACCCTGTTTCTAAACAAATAGTTCCAGGTGAGTCATCGATGCCGCGGGATCCTGGCAGGAGACCGACCTTTGGTGCAGGCTCCTCTTCAGCCTCCTGGTCATCGTCTTGATGCTTCTTCCTTGTCTCCGACGACTTGCCGGCCACCTAGAGATAGTTTCCAGATCAGAAACACATGTGGCCTGATTGGAATAGAATATGAACCTTTTTGCCAGAATGAGCCAACGCAGACGACATTCGTTTAATCGCGGCAACCAACACATGTTCATACTGTTCTTCAAACCAGCCTGACTGATGCACATGCTTTGGCGCATCTTCGTCACAATATGTCCTCGCTTCCACATCATGCATCAGCATGCCCAGAAGGAGTGCCAACACTAACAGTGCCCTCTTTGAGTATAGATCCCGCGGCTTCGTTGACTTGCCTTTGCTCTTCTCAGAAAGTGGAATGTACCAAGGCTCACCATCAATCCACTCTACCACATGTCGGACGGCGGGAGCGACCACGGGACGAGCTTCACCACGACGCTCGCGACCCCGCCGGTGCCGCCGATGCCGCCGATGCCGAACGGGTTCTTTGGCGGGTTCTACCAGAGCGAGAACGCGTCGCTGCCGGAGGTCGAGGAGGACAAAGTCGAAATCGAGCCGCGCACGCCGGCGGAGTATGCGCTGCATGCGGTGTTTCTGCGGTTTGCGACCGCGGCGGAGATGAAGATCGACGTGTTCTTGAGGCAGGGGCTCGTGAGCAGCTGTTCTCCTTTGTCTGCGATGCGTGCTGATGAGGGCGACAGGAACGAGAGCCGCCTCTCGCGGATTTTATGGGCCCGGGTATCGACGAGGCGTTCGACGATATCATCCACACCCTGGGTCGCATCGGGCAGAAGAACGCGAAGCCGGTCGTCGACTGCATCCGCCGCTGGCGGCGCACGCAGAACGAGNCGGTATCGAGCGACATTCTGCGGCAACACGTCGGGCAGTCGCCTGCATCCGGGCGAGGCGTGCGGCCGCAGGACACGCATATGGTGCTGAATGAGCGCAAGGCGCTCGCGGCGATCTACATCATGTGCCGTGCGCTCATCGCCGTTGTGCAGTCGCTGTCGAAGGACGCACTTGGAGAGGCAATGGGGTACAGCCTCGAGGAGACCACATTTGAGCAGTTCAGGAAGCCGGACCTGAAGCTGCTCGCGCAGAGTGCCAACCACCGGACGAATGCCGAATTGTATGCGACGTTGCTGGGCCACCTTGCCAATACACGGTAAGCAGGATACATGCATGTGCCCGTTGTCTTCTGGGCTGACGTCTTTGGTAGATTTATGAGTGTGACAGACAGATTTCTGTCAGAACTCGGCCCTGTGGCTGCAGGCCAGGTGCCCAAAGACTTGGATATGAAGTATGAAAATCTCGTCCGTGGGTTGAAACACATTCAAATCAAGGTTAGCTTAATGATCTGCCATTTGGACAAATGGACAAACATTTTGAGCCTGTGCCCAATAGGTCTGGCCCCCTGAGTCATTTGAGGAAGGAGCCGAGTTCATGGAGGCACTGGCGAAGTCCTTCGATAACGCGCACGGCTACCGCTTCAAGGTCGCTTTCGCCGAGACACTGGTCCATCTTCTGCACCCGATTGCTAAGGTCAGCGGTTTTACCTATCTTCTTATGCTCGCCCGTTGATGTATCCTATCCGCCAGACTGCTCAAGCGGAGGTCAATCACCCCCAGTGGGCTAAGGCAATCGAGATTATCTATCCGAAGGCGAAGGATATGTCGACGAAGCCCCGATATTGGCATGTGGCATATCCGCTTTTGATTGCGAGTCTGTGTGTCGCCCCGACGGAATATTTTCTGCGCAACTGGACGTCTTGTTTTGAAGCTGGTCTCAGCAAGTTGAAGGTAGGTAGCTTGTGACCTTGTTCTAATGATGCATTAATGTCTATTCTCACAGGAAAAACCGTACCGCATACCCGTTCTCAATGGCATGATGCGTTTGGTCTGGACCTACATGTTCCGCTGTCGCGAGTCCAACACGACATCGACGACAAAGATGGAAGCGCTCCTGAAGCATTTTTTCCCGCCGAATCGGAACTCGATATTTCCGCACGAAGACCATCTGGAGCCGTTCATTTATATCGTCCATTTCGTCTTTGCCAGGCATTTCGACTTCGGTGTCGACGTCGTTATGGGATTATTGCAGGAGCAGACAATCAACTCCAAGCCATCCAATTTGCCAACAGTAATCTCTTTCGAAAGGATGACTATCGCAGTACAGGCTGTCCTTTTGAGTTTGCATTTGATAGAACGAGAGGAGCAAGTCCCCGTTTGGCCTTCCAGCTCCGATTTCTCTGGCGCTCCATCATGGCACGACTACTCACCTTCCGCAGAGTTCATGCCTCAGTCACTGCTCTCTAAGCCAGGAATGCAGAATTTCTTCGACCGCTTTGGGGCCATCATCAGCCACGTCGCGTCAACATGTGCTGTCTCTGTCGGGCGCATGTCCGTCTTTGACGATCATTGGTCTATGGCTCGACTGAATCCGTCGTATGACGAGACGCACAGCTATACCATCCGGCGACACCCTGACGGCATCATCGCATACCCGAACTCCCTTGCGCCACAGCTCCATCTCCTCCAAACATGCTTCCAGGCTTGGCCGCGGTGCTTACATGCGTCGCTCTCGCTCGACGACGCTATTGAGATGCTCGTGCGCGGTGTCATACATGTCGAGCCGACAATCGGTGAAGCGGCTACTTCCGCGTTGCGCAGGTTCATGGGCACGCCGCTGTATTCGAGCGCAGTCCTGAAGAGGTATACGGCATTTTTGTTCGACCCTGTGCACGTTGCGCAGGAAGGCTCAAGTTCGAAGCTCGTCATCGAGAATGTTCGCCTTCTGAATCTATGGGTGAGCCTGATTGATGGCTGGACACACGAGATTATAGACAAGAAGGCCAGCACGTTGCCAGAAGATGAACTATCGAATGCGGTCGCAAGGCTGGATGAGATTGAGGCGGGGGCATTGTTCCTCCTCTGCCACCCGTCTCGGCCAGTGCACTGCGTTGGCGTCAAGCTCCTTCGGCTGGTCGGTCTTGTCTCGGCTGAAATATGGCCACAGCCTGCTTCTGAGACGGACGCTCAGGGCTGCCGTATTGTCGACGTCCTCCAGGGCAGGATCTCCTCTAGTACCTGCCTGGACAGCCTCAAACATGTCCTGGAGCCCAACGACTTGGACCGTTTGGCGCAATGGCAGAATTCGAACAAGGCTGACTTCTTACTCCGTATCGCGGATAGCGAGGACAACAGGGACCGGACCATATGGCAATGGGTATTTTCGTCCCTTATGCATCGCTACAGTGGCGACGAGTCGCAGCCATTACCTGCTGCTTTGACTATCNTCCGCGAAACGCTCATTGCTGCTGCATCGCGTTTCCATCCNACCATGGCTGCGATGGCTGGGCTTAATGCTAGGATGCCGGCTATTCCTCCATCNCGCGGTCCCAGTGGGGGCGAGAAAGAAATTGCGAAGGCCATTGCGGACAACAGGGCCCTTACCGCTCAGTGGTACATGTGGACGAAGATATTGTGCTCCATGGCATCNGTTGTAGACATTCGCCCTGCTCTCATTCATCGCGATCATACACGCGCCTCGTCAGACGTCAACTTTGATCGCGAGCGGCTCACCACCAATCGGGGCTTGATTCGTTACTTGACGCCATTCCTAGACTCGGAACATTCGGTATTTAGGGATGCAGCTGTGTTCTGCATCAGCTCCTTCCCATCCAGAGGCTATCCGCAGCTATTCGAGGAACTGGGGTTGCTTTCTCATAGACAGTTGTTTGATGATACGCGCTCGAAGTCTGGGTCGTCTCCCGTGACGGAACGAGGTCGCCGGCAAGAGCGTCTTTTCACGGCNGTGGCTCGCATTTATTTCCTTACAGCACACTATCTGCAAGACCAGCGCTCGAGCGGTCGACAAGCCGCGCTCTCGCCGGTACTCAAGTTTGTACGCAACACACAAGCCTTNCTCACCTCAGCGGAGTCGCGGGACCAGTTCAAATTACAGAAGCTTCGCCGGTATTTCTGCGGGACNATTGAGCGTCTCTTTGACGGTCTCACGACGCTGAACGACACGGATAGATTCATCCCCGCTCATATGCATCTTTCNCTCTTTCGTCTATGTGAAGAGTGGTGTCAGTTCGGCCGGCAATCGGAGACCGCTAAGCAGCGTNTAATCATTATGCAGCGGGCGGCAACGAATGCCGTATCGGATCCTTCTGAGAGAGGGGAGGCGGTTGCGCTCTTCCAGAAAGAGACCAAANTGCTGTCTGTAGCGGCGATCGGTGCCATGGCATCGCTATGCGTGCGTGGACTCTTNCTTTTTCTCATTATATGCTCACTATTCCTCTAGGCCAAAGCGTACTTCCCTCCCGACATTGCTTCGGGCTCTCCGACAGAGCGAGTGCCGGCCCCGGAATATCAAAAGGCCCTGGAACCAATCCCACTGCTCGAGCGAATTCATACCATTCTGGCAGCGCACGACCGTACGGTTCAAGACAGTGGAAAGTAAGTTATATATATCTGCTCTACAGCCTGTCGTTGACATGGATCTGGACTGTAGGAAAGCCCTTCNGTCGCTTCTGGTACATAGCGAACGGGACCCGCAGCTGGTATCTGAGGCGATGCGTCGGGCGTTCGTGACGTCGAAGGATCTCGACACAAGCCATGCTCGATTCTTCGAAGTTGTCNTGGACGTCATCTGCAATGGACAAGGCCACGGCTTCCATTTCGAACAGGTCGTTTGCCTGGGACTCTTTAATCTGTCTCATCCCCTTCTCCCAATCCGCAGTCAAGCTTTGAGAGTTTTGGAAGTCGTTCATGAGCAGTCNTCGGGGATGCTATCGTTGACACAGTTTGANGCCGCCATCGGTAGCTCTGCACCCAGCANGTATTTNCATGCGCTCCGCTTGATATCTGATGTACTGGCNGGCGAGCACCCTGATAAGGCTATCAGTGTCCTCTCTCAGTTTTCAACCTGGTTGCCTGGGGTCTTCGACTTGTCCAACCTGCCCCTAGTGCTTTTGCAGAGCCTGGAGTACTGGAGCCCCGATATAAAACCTCATGTCCGAAGACAGATCCGGTCTATCGCACAGTGGACGAAGCGCTTTATATCATCTCGTGGCTCTCACACTGCGTTACGCAAGTAACTTCCCAGAGCAGATCGAAGTACTATGGATTCGATTAGTAGCGGCGCCCTATCAGTCCAATGGCCAGGCTACCATTCGATTCCTGCTGGAGCAGTCACAGAAAGTCGGAAGCGTTTCATATATTCAATGCGCCCAGAAGGTCGTTGCTTGTCTGGCCCAGTCCGCTATCGGACGACAAGTAGTCGAGGATCTCTGCAGCGTCATCGAGCCGGCCCGCATGCTGCCTACCATTGATCACAAGTTGGCGTTTCCCAATGCCGAGGATATGGAGCTTTGGTCCGATTTGGACATTCTTTTCGCTGAACAGCCGAGGCAGTCATCGCTCGGTGCAGGCCAGTTCGCCCTCCTTTTCTTGGCAGATGTTGCCATAGAGCGCCATTGGGATTTCCAGGCACAGCTTCCTGTCATCCTCCATGCAATTTTTGTTCACCTGGACCATCGTCTCGCCTTCGTGCGGGAGCAAGCCCGGCATCTGCTCTTCCAGGTACTACGGTCATGGATGTCCGGCTATGACGAGCTTCCGGACCGATCTATTCATCCCAGTCGCGCTTCTCTAAAAGCGAGTATCATGGAGCTTGAAGCCGATATGGATGCCAGGTTGTGGAGGGAAGATGAAACTGGCTGTCAGTCGGAGCCTAAGATGCGCTGGTTGTGCTCCAAGGTCTTGACCTTGCTGTCGCCGTTGCACACGAAGTTAGCGCAACAATGGGGCTCTCAGGCATTGCTATGGGGCACTGCTTGTTCTATCCGAGGCATCGCATTTCGTTCTCTGCAAATATTTCGTGCCCTCCTTCCGTCCGCAACCCAGGCAGACCTGGCATTGCTGCTCGGTCGGCTCTCGAATACGATTGGCGCTCCCGACGAAAATATTCAGACCTTCACCACAGAGCTTCTGCAGACACTGAGTGCTCTGGCATCATCAGAAGAATTGGATGTAGCCGTCGTCCCGCAGATGTTCTGGTCTGCGTGCGCGTGTCTCTCCACAACCGTCGAAGTCGAGTTCCTCCATGTGGTCAAGTTTCTGGAAGCAGTGCTGTCTCGACTCGACCTCAACGATCAAAACACGGTCGACTTCCTACTATCTCAACGTCCTCCTGATTGGCAAGGCGAATCGTGTCTGCAGGCACCTCTCCTCATCGGCCTTCGATCATCTGTCACGTTCGGCCCGACGATTGAGATGCTTCAAAGGCTGTCCAAGGTGTTCGACAACAGGCTTATAGACCCAGCTGAGGGACGCGTCCGCGATCTGTACACCATTTCGCTGCCTTTATGTCTCAGGGCCATGACCGATGAAGTGATAGGCGCTGAGTTGGAGGAGTTCGCCGAGAATCTTGGACAGCTGGCAGAGGAAGAAGGCCGACCGAGTATCAGTCGCATCATGACATCGTTCGTCAAGGGGCGCTTCCGTACGAAGGACGACTTCCTGCGGCAATCTGTCGCTAGTCTCCGAGAGCACTACGGCGTCGACCACTGGACAGAAATCGTGACGCTCTTGCTCGGCCTGGTCCTGAATTCCGAGCAGTGGTTGCGCGTGTCATCGCTCCAGATTCTCAAGGTCCTGTTTCAGCAACGAGAAACTCGAAGTCCGGTGGAGCTCTTGGGCTCGGAACTTCTTATGCCATTACTGCGACTTCTGGAAACGGATCTCGCGCCTCGAGCACTCGAGGTCTTGGAGGAGCCTATGACCATCACAGGTGGTATACCAGCCAAACAGGTCCTGCGCATGAGCATGCATATCACGCAGACGGTGAAGGATCGCGAAGCGGTCGGCGAAGTCTTTGGTGTGCCGGAGCGTTCGGGCTGGTGTGTCGCTCGTCAGGACCAGCTGCAAGAAACCTGCCGTGCAAACGTCATGGCGGTCTTCGACACTTGCAAAGTGCCCTCTCGGCCCTCACGGATCGACTTCGAGCCGGAGGATATCGAAGGCCTTGCATCACCCCAGGCGTCCTCGCCGCGGCCGCCGGACGAGGATCTTGGAGATCTTGTGCAGAATCTTCACGAGCTGAGCACATTCTTCCAGGAGGACAGCATGCACTCATCGCCGAAAACGTATCCGCCGACCCCAAGCATGCCGAGCCAGGGCCTTGAGGCGCGCGTCGCTGCGATCCTCGCGAAATCGACGGAGGTGGGCTCGGACATGCCGCAGACGCCGTTTGTCGACGTGTTCCGTGTGGATGGCATGGCGCCGTTCGGCATGCAGGATGACTCGGACGACGATTCGGACTACAGCTCCGACTCGGATGCGTTCATCTACGATTCACCATCTGCGATGCGCAAGCTGCGTGCCGCGAACGGTGCGCGGTTTCGGTGATTGTGCTGGTTGTTCCTGCTTTCTTTATCTTGATTCGTCTTTGTTTTTTGCTCATCACACAGTCTCTCGCTTTCGTTCCACTCAAAGTGTTGCATTATCTGTCCATTTGTACAAGTAGTCACATTGCGTTGCATTGCATAGACCTCCCTCGTTTCTTTCTCCTATAACGACTATAATTATTCGATAGACACTGGATCATGACAGACCTGTACTGTAGCACTTGGTATATTCGATGTTTAAATCGATAGAGTTGGTTCATTTTACTTCAAACTAAGAGGTGTTGGCCTAGCGTATGGCCGTCTGATGACTTATGCATTTTGTTTAGCATAGCTGATAATGCGCTGCCTTGGTCCGCGGATTTTCAGTCAAACTTTGGTGACTACTGAGTATCCTTAATTATATCAGGCTAAATTTAAATAAATAATTGTCCAAAATATCGGTCGCGAATGCCTCGCGTCCAGCAAGTTGCGTCCAGCGCTCTTCGCTTGTTCTCACCTTATCCCTCTCTAGTTGTACATTACGATTGTCTCGTCTAACCTACTTGACCTATACACAAAATGTCAAGCACGAAGCTCCTGGATCTCGTCCAGACGTCCCCCGTCATCCCGATAGCCGCGTTGTCATTAGCCATCGCGCTGATTCGTCCGTCGCAACTATGCTCTTGTTCATTTCCCTGCCTGACACGATGCAGTAATCACTTTCTGGCTGCGGCGCCGGTCAAGAGCACGCAGGAGCTCTATTCTGCTTCTGGGAGCCTTAGATGCTGGCAAGACTGCGATCCTGTCCTCGGTGCGCCTGCTTCATTTCTCGCCCTGACATTCAGCTAACTTATTATTGCTAGCTCGTATACGGACAACGACTACCGACTGTCACGTCCATGCAAACGAATTCCTCATTCTTTCGACTACCTGACAAGCGCGTCCTTACCCTCGTAGACGTCCCAGGCCATCCTCGCTTGCGCGATCAGTTCCGCGAACACGTTGCCGATGCAAAGGCCGTCGTCTTCGTAGTAGACGCGAGTAACGTCTCGCGCAAAGGCCCGGTAGTCGCTGAGTGCGTGCATTCCCTTTGCCCTCGCCCTTAACTGACCTGACTTTCACCGAAAAGACACTTGCACCACGTACTCCATGCGCTGGTTTCCCTCCCCCCATCGAAAACGGCACCACAGCTTCTCGTCCTTGCGCACAAGTGCGATCTGCTTAAAGCCTCGGCGGCCGCGACGTCCGCACAGCTCGCCGTGAACCGTGTGCGAACTGTGCTCGAGCGCGAGCTCGAGAAGCGCCGCGCGTCGCAGGCGGGCGCGGTCGGCATCGAAGGGCTCGGTGCCGAGGGTGAGGAGAGCTCTGAGATGGGCGGGCTCGAGTGCAGCGGAGCGTCGAGTGGGGTCTTCAAGTTTGCGGAATGGGAGGGGGGCGAGATCGAGTTTCTTGGGACGAGTGCAGGTAGCGGGAAGGCTGTGAAGATTGTGGATGAGAAAGAGGGTTCGAGTCTGTCAGGGCTGCATCAGTGGTTAGCAGAGCTGTAAACCGAAGATAGTGGTGGTTTCGTGTCTTCATCACCGGTGGGGTCTCAAAGGCCGAGTACTCTGATGCTTGAACAAGTCTCGGACTTTCATCTGGGACAGGTTTTCATGCAAGGATATTTAACTCTAACTCAGGCCATGGACATCTTATATAATTTTACTTGTTATACATACTCCTGAACATCCATCTGAGCTAGAGCTACAACAGATTTGACACAAACTCACTGGTCATTCATCTATTGATAAAACTTTTTTTGTGGGGCCTCTATCAGAGTCACAAAAACAGCTACAAGAAGTGGGAGATAAGCTGAATGAGAGATTATAATTTTTGTTTAAGGTATATATCATTTGCCTACTTACAATGTGAGAACTCACTAATCATTCTGTACTTGCTTTCCTGCAGTTTGTAGGCTTAGGTTTAGATCAATTCACAAATAACTATTTTGACTATTTAATGTGCACATATAAGCAAGCAGAACACAGACGAAGGGTGTGTGACTATCATTCCAGGCTAGCCATTCTTGTTACTTTTGACGGTAGCNAGTATAGTGTAAAATGTCATAGAATACTCTCATAGCAGCATTTAAGTCCAAAGGTTCAATTGGTGGCAATTGCATTGTCCAAGATACATTNCAGAGGTATTCTTCACCCCTCATAGTGATCACAAGATGGATAGAATTGATTGCTGCTAGCTTAGGTAGAAATTCCTCTACCTCATTGCTCTGAGACTCCCAGACTGTCTCAAAATTGTTCCAAGCATAAGATAATGCTGCTCAAATTTCCAAGAGTATCAAGAACCCTGACTTCATCAAGTTTCTGCTCNGCATTTGGATAAACACTCAGCATTTGACCAATAGAAACAATGAGAGCATCTCTGGTTTCAATAGCATCACAGGCCAGAAAATAGCATGCATCTTTATAGCTCTTTTGAACATCATCATGATGTAGCACTGAGAGAGCAATAGAGGTCTTTCCAATGCCCCCCGGGCCCAAGAGAGCAAGTCTTGCAGAAGAGCCATTTAAGATAGCAGTCACAAGTTCAGAAATGATATCATCACAGCCATGCATGATCTGAGGCTTGGCAGGCAAAGTGTACTTGATCCTGTCAATCATATTCAGCATTGCACATCTTAAGATAAAGAAGCATGAGATACAGACTTGATAGGTTGAGATGATGCCTTGTAGTGACAATGATCAATGATGATATATAGAATAGCGGTTGCAAAACAAACCTTATTCTGTGGGACATCACAGCGAATACTTTGCAGGATACGGTTGTTCGACAGATTGGTCCTAGTCTAATAGACAGGTCAGAAACTATAGACAGCAATAGGAGCTAAGCTTACATTGAAAAAGGCTAGTTCCGTTTGAAGTTGTGCTTTGCAGCCATCAACAAGTGACCGCAGTTCGCGGCGTTGCAATATGATTCGAAGCTGATCTGCTTTGCGCTTCGGGCAACAACGAGACAGAGCCTGAGCAATGTCCTCTAGCAACCTGGAGCAAGTCGTTACGTCAGGCTGTGAACAAAAGTACACCGCATACCTTTCGAGATCACGAAGATGGCCCTGGACGTCTTCTGAAAGCACTAAGCTCGGAGACCCGTCTGGCTGCGCAGACGTCTGCGCATAATCCTTGACGATACTCCTCATTTTCTTGATATCGTTCATGACATCCTTCCACTTATCTTTGAACACGGTGACCTCCTGATATACCGTCAGCACGTACCCGTCTAAAAACTCAACAATACTGACATCCCTGATCTGCAAGATCTGCAACATAATATCGGCGACGAGGCCGATGTACGGAACGTTCTGCACCATGCCGCCTGCGAGTTTGAGCGAGTTGAAGATCGTGTCAAGGTTGGATGCGATGAGCTCTCTGGGTGAAGCTGGGATGGGGAGAGATGATCCTTTGCCACCAGGATCTGGTGCGGGCGAAGCGACGCAGGATGATCGCGTGCGATCGCGCTGCTGCAGTCGCCGCGACACTGCTGTTCTTCTTTGGCATGTCTTCAACGAGCAATTCCAAACCTCAGATGATCAAGACGATGGTTTCAGTAGAGAAAGAATGGCACGGATGTGATGAGACACTCGTCGACGATGTGCAAGACGTGCTCACTATTGCGGCCGTGAGGCTATGACCATCACGAGGCCACCCCGTTCTTCTCATAGACTTTCGAAGACCTTCTCTCATCCTTCGGCGTCAAGACAAAGCGCGTTCCAGAGCCTGCGGTCGACAGCAATGCTTGCAGTGAACCAACTTCTCTGCACCAGCCGTACTCTCCTTACGTATATGCGGGTCGAGGACGGAGCCTTTGTGCGCAGCGTGGGGGGCGAGAATGACACGCGCCTGCCAGCTCCACAACACGTCCACCTCTTTCACCATCTCTGGAACTCTCGGGCAGCATTTTCTCACTGGGTAGAATCGTGTCATGCGCGCCCGGGAAGGGGGCGATCGACGAGCGGTCGGTGTGAAGGCAGCGATGCGGTGGTTCAAACTGAGCTGTATCACGAGGGTGGGGAAGTCGTTCATGTCCGGGAGCAGATGTCTCGTCGCACAGGTTCGCGAAGCCTGCATCGGCCATTCGGGTTCAGTCGCTGTCAGCCAGCGTGTATGCACCTTTCCCACCGCACTGTCTGTAGCGCGCATGTTGTGGATTGGCTTTGATATCAATGCATCATCTAACTCACCTGAGATTCCACGGTGGGCATTTCGTGTAAGGATGTGGCGGTCGGAAAAGAGAAGACACAACAATCTTGAACCCGAACGTCTGAACGATAAGTAGCCTGCAACTGGCAGAGGCACGAACTCTGCAGTTGGTCATGTGACTGTGACTAGTATGCGCGTGATCTGTGACGTGTCGCGCGTCACCTCTTGAGCGGCGCGTCAGCATCTTGCTGAGTTGCTCTCAATCTGCTCTGGCCAATACCCCTCCAGTACTCTTCCCATTATCTGCCTTGTCGTCGCTTGAAATTACATGCTCCTCAAAATTGCTCTGAAAAGCTTTGTTTAGAGTCGAAGAACTGCCTTCTTCGAGCCGCATCGTTCTCCTTCTCAAGCATCTGAGGGATTCTCGCTCCACACTTTCGACGCTTATATTGGTTCATCATCGCGTACCATATCTGAGTTGAACGGTATGAGCACTGATAATGGCCAGTCTTCTGCCCAAGACACCGAGAAGAAACTTCCGGAACCGGTGCCCATCCGCCGCCTTCAGCAGTCCCTGATCAACCGCATTGCCGCGGGAGAGGTTCGCACTTTCTGGACTATGATTAATGCCGCTTTTATTCCTGAAAACTGATATTTGATGTGCCATCTCTAATAGATAATCCATAGACCTGCTTCCGCGCTCAAAGAACTGCTCGAGAACAGCTTGGATGCAGGAGCGACCTCCATCCGTGTCACAGTCAAGAACGGTGGTATGACACTACTTCAGATCCAGGATAACGGTTCGGGGATTCAGGTGAGCTCTTCAGCGCCTGATGCGTCAGCATGCGAGAATACGTCGAGGCCTGCTAAACTATGGTATCAGAAACCCTCTCTTCCCATTCTTGCACATCGACACACGACATCGAAGCTTTCGACTTTTTCTGACCTTTCCCGCCTTACGACATATGGCTTTCGTGGCGAGGCTCTTGCATCTATCTCACATGTTGCGAACCTCAGTGTCGTAACCAAGGTTCGCGGCGACTCGTACGCATGGCGGTAGGTTTTCTATGATGCCTAAGAAATTTGTGGCTCCTATCAGTCACTGATGTGTTGGCATTCCTTGTTCCGTCACTTACCCAATTGTCATGTTTACAGTGCATGCTATGTGGATGGTGAACTTGCACCGTCTAAACCAGGCGTCAGCTCCGATCCAAAGCCCTTTGCAGGAAATGTCGGGACCACCATCACGGTATGGCTTAATTCATATCTATTCATCTCCCCCTCTTTACAAAGACGTTTATGTCGGAAGGTGGAGAATCTTTTCTACAACACGCCCGCCCGACTCTCTGCCCTTCGATCATCGAGCGAGGAGCATGCACGCATCCTTGATGTCGTGACGAAATACGCCGTGCATAACAGCCACGTGTCCTTTATCTGCAAGAAGGTCAGGCTTATCCGTTATTTCGGTCTCCTGCCTCGGACTGATGTGGGTATAATGTCAGTCCGGCAGTCCCTCTCCTGACCTATCAACACCTGCTACTGAGACAACACAGCAAGCAATCCGCGTGCTTTACGGGCAAAGCATCGCGAAAGATCTACTAAACCTGCGGGTCTCTCCACCGTCCAAGGGAAAGGGAAAGGCCAGAGAAGACATCTCCCTCCGAAAGCGCAAACGCATAGAGCAAGAGGAAGGCGCCGAAGACGACGAGGAAGGTCCGCACGTAGAGGGAAACCCAAAATGGACGGCCGACGTGCATTTCACAAATGCGAACTACCATGCGAAAAAGATGGTGTTCCTCTTGTTCATCAATCGTACGCGCATACACCCTGCTATCATCGTAACTAGCTGACTGTATGCGTGCTTAGATCGCCTGGTCGAGTCCTCAAGGATCAAGCGTGCGATGGAAGCCGTGTACATGGGAATCCTGCCCAAAGGAAGCTCGCCATTCGTCTACCTCAGGTCCGTACTGCTCTGCATGCGGTTATATCTGCCATTCTAACATGGGATGATAGCCTTCAACTTGATCCTACCACGGTCGATGTAAACGTACACCCAACAAAACTCGAGGTGCATTTCCTAGATGAGGAGGCAATCACGGAGCAAGTGGCCGATGCGATGCAGGCAAAGCTGTCTGCGATAGGCGAGCGTACTTTTGAGTACCAGGTACATCCATCTGGCGTCGTGCTCGCCATCATGTGAATCTGATCTGAATGCGACTTTGTGCAGACCCTTCTTACGGGTGGCATTGCACCACCACCCGAGCCCTCACGCAAAGGAAAAGAAAGGGCGAGCGAGAAGGTCCGCACCGAGCCCTCGCCTGAGGATGACGACGAAGACAAGGCAGAGGAACCGCAACCGTCAGCACCTGCGAAGAAGAAGCAAGTGCTATCCCAACACAAAGTCCGCACCTCGGTCGCGGACCGGACGCTGGACTCGATGTTCCCCGTGCAGGGCGGCCGTCCGACGACGAGTCAGGCGCTCGGCGGTGAAAAAGAGAGGACGAAGGTGATCACGGAGTCGGCGTGTTTCCTGACGAGCGTGCAGATGCTGCGGCAGCGGGTTAGCAAAGGGAAGCATAAACGTACGTGGATTGTATTCTTCGTGTTCTAGATGACACTGCGGAGGCTTATGCATATGAAACTCTGCAGAGCTTACGGAGATCCTGGAAAAGCATATCTTCGTGGGCGTTGTTGATTTGGAGAGAGAGCTCAGCCTGGTGCAGCANTCGACACGGTTATATCTCGTCAGCCATGGAGCCCTCGCGTACGTCACTTTCGCCCAGGCCATTATGTCCTAACCATCCCACTCGCTTTTCATGATCAGAGAAGAGCTGTTCTTCCAGCTGGGGCTTCGCCAATTTGGCAATCTGCCCCGCCTCAAGCTCGATCCTCCCCCGCCGCTTCGAGAGTTGGTTGCTCTTGCCGTTGAGGCAGAAGAAGGGACCGAACGCAGCAAGATGTCGAAGGGACAGATCGTCGACGTGTGTATAACTCGTCAGCTTGTCCTAACTGATTAACACAGATTGAATTTGTGAATAGGCAATCGTAGAAACACTCATCGGCCGCCGCGAAATGCTAGTCGAGTATTTCTCGCTATCAATCACGGCAGATGGATTGGTAGAGGCGCTCCCGCTCATTTTACGGGACTATACCCCCAACCTCGATAAGCTCCCGCTCTTCTTGATGAGATTGGGTCCACAGGTCCATTCATTCCTTGCTCTGAGTGTCTAAATTTCTGACCTTTATTGGACAGGTGAACTGGACTTCTGAGGCCGAGTGCTTCGAGTCGTTTCTCCGCGAACTTGCCTATTTCTACACTCCCGGACCGGGCCCGCTCCCACCTTNCACGCCGGCGCCAGACGCCTCACAGGAAAGCACGGACTCCGACGAGAAGGCAGAGAAGTGGCAGATCCAGCATGTCCTGTTCCCGGCGATGCGCAAGTACCTCGTCGCGCCGAAGTCGCTACTATCCCGAGATGTCGTACAGGTTGCGAATTTGCCGGACTTGTATCGCGTCTTTGAGAGGTGTTGAGGTGCGACTTCATTTCATGCCGTAGGATCCGGTGGTATCACAGATACCCTGGATTATGGCTTAGGGCGCGGCGATTCATTCTGAGCCCTATCTTTGTTTCAGTTCTTCGATGCCTATGTAGAGCATTTTCCCATACTAGATCTACACATTCCACTGCCCATGATCGTTGCGCAGGAGTTTCAGGTACGCTCCAGTTGGGAGATTTCTACTTGACCCTGACAGGAAGTTAGTGAGCTGCCGGCCCCCGGGAGGGTGAGGACGTTGATATCCGTTTAACATTGTCCTTTCGTCATACCAGACGAGCAGAGTCACTAGGTTTGATTACAGATTAGAATTCAAACGCGCCGCTGGGAACAAACGACAATATGTGGCCGAAGTGAGCGGCGCGAGACTGTGGGCAGAAATTGTTGGAGCAATGACCTGAGGTCTTGAATGCATTCGGAAGCGCTAGCAGTGTCTGAGCTCGGCTATAACAACGGCTTTAGAGGGCTTGTCGTCTGCCAGGCGCTGTCATGAAGTATCCAACAAGAAAAGAAGACTAGAATTGATAGTCATGTCAATGCCTCGCTTGCGTAGTACTACATCATCCTGCTACTTCACGCTTATTTAACTGTTTACAACATACTATGGCTACTTTCTCCGACTTCGGCAACCCACGATTTGTCGGTGCACATTGAGCTAGCTAGAGGAATCGAGTCAGCACGTCATGATTTGTGGGGTAAACAGCGTGTCGTACATACCGCCCATCTATTGAACGCCATCGGCCTAGTGGGAGAGCATGGACTCGTGGACCGGACGAGGCTGTCTGGCATAGATCGCAGACTGTCTCTGGGTGTTCCCAAAAGCGTAAATCTCTGCCTCCAAGGCAGCGCTGTCGGAATAGTTGAGAATTCCGGCCACGTTGAGCCTCTCCAGCGCACTCAGAACCCAGATACGACAGGTGTAACCTGACACCGCATTGATTTCGGCATCCTTGGCCTTCACTAGCTGCAGACACAACTCCCTGCGATAGGCAGGCACGTTGTCGGCAACGCGAACCAAGCAAACGAGGAGAAATGACTTCAGAACGCCGGAAGTCTCGGCGTGGTCGGGGATCCAGTAACTTCCAACCTTCTTTATATGCAGCTTCTGGCCCCTTGGGCCGCTTGCCAGAGACTGCTCGTGAAGATAGAGTCCCCAGTGGAAAGTGGTGTCTGCGGCATCGTCTGACCGCAGATACAGTACGACGTAAAGGGACCCTTCGACAAGCTGTGTTTGCGCCATCTAGAAGGTAGAAGGACATGTCTCCCGTCAGCGTTCTTCGCTACGACCATGGAGCAACTCACGGTTGGATATATAATCGGCTTTGATACGATAACTAGTTCTGCACTCTGGATTCCCTTTGCTCCAAATATTAGGTGATTACAAGGTGGTGTGAAGAGGAGGAATCGTACCGGTAGGGAGTCGCTGGATCGCTTGAGTATGGAACCTAAGGCACTTGCGGGTAGTTATTTATAGGTGCTTCAATTTCCCGTGTGACAAGTCGAAAGGACAAGGACCTCCTCATGCTAGTCTTGTCAGCATTGGTCGGAGTTTGGGAAGAAGGTTCGTCTGTATTTGGGTGCAGCATACGTACCACTACAACCTCTAAACGTTCACAACATGTGCCCTGCATCATCATGCCTGGATCATAAAGAAATGGAAGGACGAAAAAAAATCTCAGACGTACCCAAGGTAGTCAGCGATGTCGGCATATATCGTTCAGGGGTCACTTGAAATGAGATAGGCAAGCCTTGAGCTTGATGCATTGATGACTCCAACATCTGCTGACATTCCATACCTTCCATAATCGAGCTAGAGCTATATTTCTTCGAGTCTCGGCGATCCGCGGATGCCTGTTGTCGATCCAGCGAAATGCAATAGCAGATCATGGACGATCCCTGGCAGTGGACGCTTCTCGTCCTCGAGACATTGTTGTCTTCTAGCGTGCGCATGTATTAGTTTTACTTCGTCAGAACGTCGGTATCGTTACTGTTGAGGTTCCATGTATTAGTATCACTGACAAATATGGTGAGCGGACAGCATTCCGAATGCTCCGGAGATGGGCTCCATCAACAATGCGAGAGAAAATTGCGCAACGTTACTTCACACATATTGATTTTGCTTGAGACAAAACATTGAATTTGTCCATGTCGCATGTCGCACAATGTAAGCATCACTTACTGTTAGACATTCTCCGAACCCGCTGAATCCTGAATAGATGACTTCGAACGCAACTGGTGAACCGTCCTGCCCAGTGGAACTTCAGCCAGACCCCCGCAAGGCCCCCGATATTGGGCTCTCGTGGCGCCTAAAACCTGGGGCCTGGTCGATCGGCCCTGCTTGTTCCCGTTTTCTGTAGTCGTCTCCTTGGATATGGAAGAACACCCTTATACCGNAACGTGTAGGAAACGTTTCTTCACAAGTTCTTTTGTCAATCTTCCACGAGGAGCTAAAGGACCTGCATTGTGTCGCCGTTACTGCCACATACGTTGGAGCTTCTTGATGAAGCTGAAACTCCTTGGAAACCCCTTTCCGTTCGTACGCATTTGCTCGCTTCTTGAGCGCCTCTGCGATGGTCGAACCGTCGACGCGTCTGGCGCTGCAAGTCTGCAATTCGACCTCCATCATCTCCGTCTTCCTGTCCCTATCTTGCGCGAGAGATGGGTGCGGAAGATTCTGACTTACCACATGAGCTCTAGCGGGCGACCGGTTCTCAAGCAGCGGAACGCAATAAGTAAATGCAGCCGCTGTGCTGAGCAAAACAAATACTAGTAGTAGTACCTGGGAAAGGCTGTATGTGGGTCATGTGATTTGTGGCAACGCGAGGCTTCGATGGCAGTGACGAGAATTCTGTATCATAAGTTCTACTCCAGAACGCAACTTGACCATTGAGCGTACCATCTGTCTCCGCAGTATTTTTACTACAACATAAAGTTCGTACTTGCGTCTGCTTATTCTCATGACGAGCTATTGAATACGCAGCATGGACTTGGTGAGACTGCTTTCTCCGTGCCGCCAGCATGTGCGCTAACTATGATTGTACCCAGCTGGATCTTCGTCCGCCTACCAAGGCGTCTTCGTTCATGAACCGTGTTCGCGGCATTATACACCAACTCCTCATCTCATTCTCATGTCGAATCTACTGTAAATTGAAAGGGCTGCCTCCAACCATGGACGGCATATTTCCCTTGCCTTTCAATACGCTTTTGAAGTGGACGCCTGGAACCAGAGAAGAGGAAGCGCTGGCACAGACCTACGCGTGGAAAATGGGACTACCTGTCCCGCGCATGCTGTCGTATGGCAGCCATCCGCCTGGCAAGAACTACCCCACATCCAGCGGCTCTATCATCATGACGCGCATTCCTGGAGAAACTCTCAATAACGTCCTGGAATCCCTTTCAAATACCCAGCTTGAGACAATCGCAACAGATTTGGGCTCTATCGTGACGCGAATGCGACGCTTTAGGAGTCCGTACGGGTCCAGCATCTGTAACGTCATTGGCGGCAACATCAGGACCGTGCGCGTAACAGATATGTCGATCGGACCATGCCCAGACTTCCCGACGTTCCATCGAGACTTGGTATGGGCGGCGAACCCTTCTATCAAGGACTATGATCATCACCGAGAGTCCTTTCGCCGTCTTCTCGATAAACAATATGCCATAGTGTTCACGCATGGAGATTTGCTATCACACAACATCATGGTTCAAGATGGACACGTCACTGGTTTAATCGATTGGGAATGTTCAGGGTGGATGCCAGAGTATTGGGATTTCACGTCGATGTTGCGGGGGCCAAGGCGGACAGAGGATGACGAATGGTTGCGCATATGGAAGGCCATTCCCATAAACTGCTACCACGAAGAGTACGAATCCGAGTTCTCCCTATGGAGGTTGACACAAGACAGCTGGTCTTATGGCTAGACCATTATGTGCGTATCGTACGGGTTTCACAGTATGCACATGTCCTAATGCATGGAACAGGATGACGTTGACAATGTTGACCGCACCACATACCTCGGGTCGACACCATGCTCAATATCAAATAGTATGTCATCTGCTTCGGATTTCACGTTCATCCGTTCCCCTCTATTCTCGCCGTCTGAGCTGTTCTTCGTCAGCTTCTTTTCTACGCTATGGTATTTCATGTGACGAAATGCCCTTTAACTTGCCTCTTTTTTTAAATGTAAGAACCTTTGAATCGAATGAACCCCGATAAACGGACAGTCTAGGGCTATCGAGCGGGATCAATTGACTAGGAAAGCCCATAGACCTATGTAGGCAGTTGGGGACGTCAATCCCAAAAATCACTGATTTCCTCAAATTAGGTTGAGCCACCAGATCCGTAGTCATGGTGGGTGGTTTCTTATGCAGATTAGCCTCGATAGGCAACCTACTGGTAACGTACCCCCAATATGCTTCCCTTCCACGTCAGTCGGGATGCTCCCATCAACATGTGCGTAGAGCGTGATTCGGCACGCTACGAGAACAAAAGCGCTTCGCTTTGATTTGGCCCGACTACGTAGTGCAAACTCTATCATGCTTCCTTACTTCGATGTTCTTCCAGAAACAATAAGACGAGCGCGAAGCCCTGTGCCTGTTCGTATCCTGCGAGAACATGAAACACATACAGATTCCATGCGGACATGAAGCGCTTAATCCAAGAACAAGAATCAGTGCCCGAGAACAATAACAATTGATTCGCCATTGTTCTCCGACGAATATATATATCGGTATCATGGGCAGTTAGATCTCATCGACATCCTCATCGAAAACTACTCCTTCGCATACTGTTTCCTCACTCCCAACACAATGGCCCTCGAGACCGGCTCGCTCTATATCGTCCTCACACTCCGTTCCGACAGGCCAGATGACGACACGTTTCACTGGGCTCTCTACTTCCATAAGCCCACTGCCTCACACCCCGGCGGGCTCAAGTATCACATCACAAACCTCAATTCTGATCGCTGGCTCGTGGCTCACGCACCCGAGAGCGCGGTGCAGAAGACATTCCTGCTTGTGTGCCTCGTGCGCATCGCAGAAGGAATCCCTGCGGAACGGTGGGCAGAGGTGGACTGGCTGGTGAGGGCGAAGGATGGAAAACTAGACGAGGAGGGGCTGACTTGTCGTGTCTGGTTGAGTCAGGCGATTGAAAGATTGAGGAAGGCCGGACTGGTGCGATACCCGAGCGTCGGGGAACTTGAAGAGAGGATCGCTGTGCTTGGGAATTCGCATCGGGTTTCAGCGATCTACAACAAGCAGCCTCGCCCAATTGAGCACGTCGTGTTCAACTGATGTGACATCGGAGAATCGAGCTTCCTTACATGATGTACTAAGAACGGAGATACATATGTGGACTGGCTATTAGTATCGGTCGATCCGGATAGGAAAGAATAATGATTGGTCCTGTTGCATATCGTCGTCTTTGAACTTTGAATCGAGTGCTAGCTTGGACTAAATCAGTAATGGTGCATAAGTAGAATAGAAGAGCGTAGGAAAGGAAAAAAAAAAGGTTACGTTGACCTCCACAGGTCTGACGGCCCGTACAAAAGGAAAACGCCACTATCTTCCTTTTCGTACCCTGGAGGTTGACGAAGCCCTCTAGTATGTGCAAATACGAAATGTAATCTTCCGTCACCAGCTTTTCACGCTCAGAGATCGCGCTGCCGGCTTGGCCAAGGACGCCAACAGCCTGAGAGGCAAGCCATATCCATATACAACCGTTGGAGATTCGAGAATCATACACTCACTGACGGTCAAAGTGACGAGCTGTCCTGGACTCTCGTCTGCCAGACTTGTGGTCAGCTCGGTCCACGCTTCCATCATATCTAGTGCATACAGCTGCCACTCGTTCCCGATCTTCCCTGTGTGCAACGATATTATTGTGTCGCTGGTGCTCTGCATGGTCCGTCAACGATAGAACCCGTTTAAGTAAGTAGGCAGGAAGGCATATTTTGGCGGGAAGAGCCGGATCAGGGCGCGAGAAGCTGAACCGACAGGATGGATACGAACTTTACAGGAGCGAAGGGAAATGACGCTGAGCGAAGTATGTTCGATAGCAGATGAGAGCTCGAGACCGGGTAGAAGGGTTCCGACACTACGGTCTCCGAAAGCATGCCCGACAGTGCATTGCAGAGCAAGTTTGTGTGTGGCCTGTGTATGGATTAACCTTAGGAAGACAACATCTTGGAACAAATAGATGCTACCGACTTGTGGCAAGACTAATACGCGGAAAGGCAGCCTAGGATGTTTTGAGATCTTCTAATACGAAATTATCCGTAGCTCCAGAATCGAACGCTCGGATGCAGCCAAAGGAACTCAACATTGATTTCGCGAATCAGTATACTGGTGGGTGGAAAATGAGTACTAAGCAGTCAGTACGAAGAACTCTATACACAACCCTCCCTGTGTTCTAGAGACTCGGTCACCAGTCTAACGAAGAACGGTGGTGGGGGTGATTTGATGGTCAATTTGTCCATCAGATTATGTCGGACTTGTCACGGGCATCCAAACAGATCATTCGACCTAAGTCGCCGCATAGTGCTTTGCAAAGATTTGCCTTGGGCCTCACCTTCCAGAGAGGCAACTGACGCTGAGCCCAACTGTAAGGCGTCTGCAGCGTCCATGTCCCGAATATCAAAACCTCGCATAGGCGCCGTCGGCAGCATAGTAATATCATTCTCACCGCAGAGTCTGATGGTTTGTGGGCGCCGGTGGGAGGAAACTTGCACCCAGAAGTCAAGTCTAGTCAAGTTCGGGTTGAAGCGACGGAGGTAAATTCCTGGTGAGACGGTAAGTGCTGAATATGGTCGCGGGAGACTATGAACTGGCCTCGATTAGAGAGTCCTTTCACGAATACTAGCCTTGTACCTATTGGAGTCATATTGGCAGGGAAATGGGATCTTGAGGGGAAGGAAATAACAGGCGAAATTCGAAAGATCTGATTTACTGGCGTGACAGACCGACGTCACAAGCGCGTTACCAATCGTCACAATGTGTTACGTGACACGACGCGCGTCGAGGTGCAGTCGCGGTTATTCCTAAGGCGTACACCCCTTTGCACCCACCCTCATCCCACCACAATGCCGGAGCCAGTCGAACTTGCAGTACCATCTAAGGATGCGAAGAGGAAGGAGAAGAAGGAACAGAAGGAGCAGAAGGCTGGCGAAGCCAATGGCAAGCTCATTCCTGAAACGAAGGAGGGAGAGGAGCTCGTGCGTTCCCAGAGTTGTGCACTATAGCGCATGAGGACTGACTAACGTGATTTTCACAGTCGGAGGAGGACCAGCAATTGAAGGGAGAGCTGGAGATGCTGGTGGAACGGTTGAAGGTACGTCTACACCGAAGAGGCCGCTAGATTCCAGTCA